>JANIWI010000027.1:0-12500 GCA_030705115.1 Suzukiozyma pseudoglaebosa | reverse complement strand
TACCACGGTTATCCAAGTAGTAAAGGTACTATCAAATAAACGATAACTGATTTAATGAGCCATTCGCAGTTTCACTGTATAAATTGCTTATACTTAGACATGCATGGCTTAATCTTTGAGACAAGCATATGACTACTGGCAGGATCAACCAGATAACTATCGTTCGGGCGAACCCTAGTTCAAGAATGAATCTTGAACACTTAGTTATTTAATTGACAGTTGTAAAACAACCGGTAAGATCTTTTTTTCTGCAATTTTACTCACATCAAAAACATCTTACATCCATATAGCCCTCTTTGAATTCCCCTGGTATGATGTCCGATAAACTGCTGTGTGTCGCCACACAACGTTTACCATAACCAACCATGGAGGAGGTTGTACTTTGTAATTCACAGTTTGCACCGGCTAACTACAAAGACAGACCCCCAAATAAGTTTTTAGTTAAACACTTGCCATCGGCTAGTAATCCACTAAATCCTTCAGTGCTTAAACACAGAATCGTTAGATATCTGGTTTAAGACTGTTCAGGTTTTCTTCGAAAAGATCACCCATGTTGTTAGAGCGTAAATAGCAACCGTAAACTTGCGTTCACAATTAAACTATCTCCACTTAACAACGAGGCCATAAAAACTTATCACTAGTCCATAGAAATTACTTTCTATGTTTTGTAACAAGTCTCATGCTTTCGCATATCTACCCATACACCTTTGTTTTGTTGCTTCATCTATCTCACTCTCCTTTCACTCTCTTTTTTTTTCGCACTATCTTTGGTTTTCTCTAAAGCTAAATTTTTTATCTGCGTTAATTACTGGGAATTCATTCTAAATTTTGTCTTCCTTTTTTTTCTCAGTTTGCATATAATTTCCTGATGTTGGGTTTCGAGTTGTTTGAAATTTTCAATTTTCAATTTTCAATTTTGGTTTCATCGAATTAAGACTGCGATTGATTGGTACACGACTACAACTTTGGCTCTTCTCAGGCTCGAAACGGGGGTCAAATCGAAAGATGGTATTTGGAGACACCATTTTTGTAGAGAGTTCATGTATTAATAATGAAAATCGAAAAAATTAACGGCTTATGTTTTAATTGAAACTTGATTTGATAATTCAGGTATTTATTGATAAATGTTGCGAGTTATCCATTAATTATACTTAATTTTATTAATTTTATTAATTGAACAGAAATTTTACAAGTTGGCAAAATTTCTAGAAATTTGCACAAATATGTAAACTAATTTGAAAGTAAACACGTAGAGAAAAAAATACTTCCAAGTTCAATTTCAAATTTTCGTACTTTTCTATATAGTCTAATACGTTGAAAATGTTTAAGCCCATTTACCAAGAACACTCATTAAAATAAAACCAGCTATCAATGAAAACATTGCGACAGCAGTTTTTAATGGAGGAGCGGTAGCTAATGGTCCATGTATCCAATCGTGAGCCCACAATTCAATCAACCCAGTCCATATAAGAATACCAGCAGAAAAAGAATCTAGTGTTCCAATTGCTATGATAGTGCTTGGATCATTTCCATTAAAAGTCTTCAAAGTTCCAATACCTATGGCCATTCCTACTGGGGTTACAGCAGCATAAACACCTGCCATTATTAATTTTTTCATTAAACTAGTTTTTGTAAGCTCTACAATCCTCGAACCTAAAGCGACCCCTTCGAACATTTGATGAAACATAATAACAATAAATAAGGTAATAAAATAAGAGTCTCCAGCAACAACTAAAGTTATACCAAGCAAAATAGAATGAAAAATAATACCTGCCTCCATTACAATGACTGTAAATTCATCATTAGCCATTCTCTGACCATTCTCGATATCAGTACTTGAAGATGAAATAGACTGCTCGGTTGCTGAAATGTTTTTTTCAGTAGTTTCATTATCCTTGAAAAGAGCTACAGCTTTTTTGTTTCTCCTATCAATAAGTCTAGATCCCAAATATTCAATCAAAAATGTAAGAAATATACCGGCCATTGTAATTGATGCTGCGGTTGCTTCAAATCCAAGGCTGATACACGAATTGCCCCACATCAATTCAGCATGGGTCATAAGATGCACAAATGCTGTCGAAATGATAATACCAGTACCAAATTGTTTAAGTATGGTAATGACCATACCCTCTAATTTAAGTTTGAAGAAACTGGTTAACAAGATTGGTCCATAAGAACCGATTGCACTGGTTACTAGAATCACAAAAAGCAATCCTATTCTCAAGGGTATATCATAATCTCGATCAACTCTTTCACATGTGGCTTCCTTTGATTCTCCTACACAATGCTCAACCCCAGCATGGAAATGACAATGTTCATCATCAGTTGAAGAAGAAGCTTCAGAATCGTTGCTTTCAACTATGAATTGATATTCAGATCCGGAATCATCGAGACAGTATGTGTCGCCAGCATGTGAGTGACATCCACTGTAGCTTGAAGGAGCATTTGCTGTATCAGTCGGTGCTGGTATAATCGAGCCTTCATCACCAGCACCATTTAAACAAAATTGAGTAGAACCATGCATATGGCAACTTGTTACTGACTTGGTTTGAGCCGATAGGATTGAACTAGTTGGGGAACCACCATGTCTTTTTATTGGTGTTACCATATGTGAGGATACTGCAGCAACATAGAATATCGCCAGAATAATTTCTCTCCTCATAATAAATAATGTACAAACTACAAACAATTATCAGAAAACCGATTTCATGTTAAGATAAAACTTTTCATCTAAATAGTCTAGCTCAATAACTACCAAAGTTGAATCTATTTTGCTAATTGATGCCCAGAAAAACGCAACAACTATGAGGGTAAATGTCCAACTGACGATTACACAATTTTAGAGAAAAAGATCGATGAGCTAGCATTGAAAGTTTAATTACAACAAGTATTCGATGAGGACAAACTCTATGTGACTACATCTTGAGATAGGAAATCTTTTTAAATCAAAACCTTTCAAAATTATTGATAGTCTTTGTATACCAAAGTTAGCTTGACGCACAGTTTGTTAGCTTGACGCACAGTTTGGTGTAAACGCAATATGCAATTATTAAAAACTTTTCACTCGACATTTCACAACTTCAGGATATTTACAAGAGGGGGTTAGGAAACCGTTTTCTTTTTACCAAAAACTTGATCATGAAAATGAAAAAGAAATATAAAATCGAACAATTTCTCTAAATAATTTGGGAGGTGTTCTTTATTAAGCCCAATTATTATTTGCTTGTTTAATGAATCGGACTATTCTATGCTCTAAGCCATCCATTTTTTCTTTCTTTCATGCACATTAGTAAAAAGCCATCCATGTATAGAAGGTCAAATATGTTGAGAACCAGATAGATTTTACACCATAGGTGATGAACTATGGTATTTTTTGAATATTCATCAAATGCAGTTCATTTAACAGTGATAATTGTTTGTAAACTATTACTTATGAGATTACGGAGGGAAGATTTTGAAATTCTTTTGCAACCAGGAATAAAACAATCAATCTCAGAATTAGTTTTGGCTGGAACAAATGATTGAATTTTGACAAATTTAGCTGCAAAAAAAAAAAAAAGATGTATTGGAGAGTCATGGTTGACATAAAACATTACAAAAGATTATGAAAAAAATTTAAAAGGTATGGAAATAATTTATTTGTCATACAAAGTCTATTTAAATACACAAAGAAAGTTTAGAAAAGGTAATAAAGTAGTAAACCCTTCCTTTATTTTGAATATCTAAAGTAAATTAGGTAATATGACACACATAAGGAACATAAGGAAATTGGTTCCGACATTTTCACTTCCTGAATTCGAATTGACTGTGGATATAGTTTGCGAAACTACTGAACTCGATAAATTTCCGCTAGATTCTGCTGCTGTAGTGCTTGCTCCAGAACTTCCGGTAGAATGACCATGATCATGATCATGATCATCATGTTTGTTTGCTTGAGTGACGAATTCAATCTCTTGCCCTTCATCATTTAAGCAATAAAAATCACTACCATGTGAGTGGCAGCCAGTATAACTTTTAGGACCATCAGTGTTGGTTGGTGCAGGGGAAACTACACCTTCATTACCATAACCGTCTACACAAGCTTGAACAGTTCCATGAAAATGACAGTTAGTGATAGCAGTAGTTTGAGAAGCAGTAGCAGTAGTGCTTGTTTCGGCTGAAGCTAATGCTACAGATAAAATTAAAAATAACGTTTTTGAAAGCATGTTTTTGAACCTAGTTTAGTAGTTTTGATATCATTCTGCAAAGATATTAGGACTATTTAAGCTGTAAATTCTTTTAAAAAAAAACAACTATGGTTATGCCAAGAAGCTATAGTAGATCTCTATTTGTTACCCAAAGGTTATCAAAACTGAAATCTTTTACCAATACCAGATCAGGAATTATTTTCCATATACCAAACCACTCCAAATGCGGCAGAAAAATATACCACAGTAGTTATGCATAAACTTTTGTAAGTTGAAAAAAGAAGTGCAATAGCTTTTCTAGAATCAATTGATAGTTCTGTTCATACTTTACACACATTGGTTTTGCAACTGAAGTTGATGCAACTATTCCAAGGTTTTTAATTAATGAAAAAAATTTAAATTTGTTCTAAGATTTGTCTCTTTAGAATACTGTCACCTGAGCAACTCAAACTTTTGCAGCTTGTTTTACGAGCTAACCCAAAAATATTGCAACCAAAAAATGCCATTCACTAATAATTATTTTCTAACCATTATCACCTTATTGAACCTAATATAGCTTGATTTGATTACTTGGTCATATTAAGCAACTAACTATTTCATAAGTGCCAAGAAAGGTGAAATAGGTACCTTGTAGGTAATAATAGTAGATTCTCGAATATTGCTTGAACCAAATGGTTAAAGAGTTAGCAAGTAATCATTTCTCTCCTCTTTTTCTTTACTTGCAAATGAGAATTGCATTAATTTGGATAGCAGTAGCTAACTGGTTGCTATTATTATCTGTGACAGTATCCGAGATGAATACTATAATGTCAAAAGATGTTGAAACATACGAGAATTATCAAATTGATTCAAACACCCAATCAATACTGGATACAAATTTTGTTGACAAAAACAATCCATCTATCTTTGGAAGCTATTTGTCTTTTGCTAATAAAGTTAGGGAACTAGATAAGTTCCTAAAACCTATCCTTGATTGGTATTATGGCTTGCCGAAATTCTGGTCCAATGAGGGTAAACGTTCAATAATAAAGAAGAAAAATAAATTGGAAATACTAACAGCCATAAAATCTTTACAATCATACAAAAGCAACTCCTTAAGAGCTAACAAACGACGAAGAAATTTATTTAAAAGTATTTCAAAGAAACAACAACAAATTGCTGATGATATTGGATATTTGAGAAAACTTTTGAAGGTTGATGAATTAATAGAGAAAAACCAAGACTTTCTTACCAACATAGCTAAGTATTTTATTGAAAAGTATGAAATAAGGGACGAGGAGTTTAATATTTTGAACAAAGATGAACTTACTAATAATAGTCCTTCCAAGGCAAATTTTAGAGTTGTTGAAGCTTTGGGCCATTACTTTCGTGACTGGAGTCACGAAAGCAATAAAGAGCTTGATCTTATTTTGAAGTACGTTACAGAAGAACTAATAAACATTATACCAGTAGAAGATAGAGAAAAAACTGCTGTAATTGTTCCAGGATCAGGATTGGGACGAGTTGCCCACGAAATTGCAGAAATTGGGAAAAATGAAGTCAGATTTGGATCTGTTCATGCTGTAGAGTATAGTGGAATTATGCACATATGTAACGAGTTCATTTATTCGAACAAACTGAAGCAAAAATACTTTCCTTTTATACATTCTTACTCGAATCATATGAACGATTCGACTCAAATAAGATCATATTATGTAGATCCTCAGGTTCCAAAACCACCGAACTTGTATTTACATCATGATGATTTTCTACTGTTTGAGATACCCAAATTGATCAAATTCGAGAACGTTGTAGTTGTCTCTGTGTTTTTCATAGATACAGCATCCAACATGCTTGATTATTTCGATAGGATAAAATATTTTTGTACAATAGATGGTATTCAAAATGGTTATTGGATCAACGTCGGTCCATTGAAATATGGATCTGCACCAAAGGTTGAGTTTAATTTTGAAGAAGTAAATGAGATCAAAAAATTAACAGGCTGGAAAGATATCAATAGAATTGAAACAACGAATCATGAAAAGTTTAAGAATAAGTTCGTTGGTTACATGACAGATACTATGAGTTTATGGCAGGCATTTTATAGTTTATGTATGTGGACTTCGGCTCGTATCGAGAATATCAAGGACTAGGCGAGATTCTTCAAAAAAAAAAACAATGATTTAATACTTGAATGCAAAAAGATAACAATGTAGCCGCTAACAATTAGGTACATAATTTTTATTCAGAAAAATATTATTTTCATTTGGATAACTTATTTGCTTGAAGAAGAAACCATTTGCAGAAATGTTACGTAATTCTAATTATAGGGTCATCTCTATCAGCTAAAGCAAAAATAATCTTAGAGTTTTGATTGGAAGATATTACTTACATTTCAATAAAACGATTTGTACATATTGTTGCAAATAAGAAAAATTTCCAACTATTCTCAATCGAGTTGATGATGAAGCTAGTATCCCCCTTCACCAACCACCTCCAACTAGTGAGTGGATATAAAATAGAAAACCTAGAGTAGAATAAGTTAACAGTCTCTTTAATTTATAACCAGAAACATGTAGTACTAATTTTTTAAATCGTTTCAAAACCCAATTAAAATACAATGGTCAAATTCTCAAAGACGCAATAAATAAATGCTCTATTAGTCTATTAATACTTAACACAATAAATAATGAACACTAATACTGCCAAAGTATTTGTGCATGCCAATCTCTGTATGCAAATTACAGCATAATTTTTAAATATAAAATCCCAACCTAATGATTAATTCTGTGTTCAATCAAGCCCAATTACCTATTAATGCCATCAAACCACAACCGAGACTCATGACAAAAAATGCTAATAACTTCTTTTTGAACCCATTTTTAACTTTAAATTCATCACCATATAAAAAATCATGAGCCATCAATTCTACTAAACTGGTATAAATTAATACCCCTGCCGAAATCGAGTCAAATACACCTCGAGTGATTAAGTTGGTTCTGCCACCTGGAGGATATGAGGTTCTAACACCTAATCCTGTCGCAATAGCAACTGGGGTAATGAAAGAAAATGCAATACAAAAAATCCAAGGAGTCCATGTATGGGAACCAAAGTTAGTAGTAGCAATTCTAGCACCCAAACCAAAACCTTCAAACATTTGATGGAATATAAGGACGATATAAAGAGTAATAAATTGATCACCAGAAACTGCCAAAGTTAAGCCAACAAAAACAGAATGAAATAAGATTCCAAATTCTAATATAAAAATGCTTAATAATTTCCCATAATAAGATTCATTGTCTTTTGCATTCTGTTGTTCATTATTTGAAATTTGGCAACTACTACTTTTTTCAATTTCTTCTTGAATCAGTTCTTCATCATCTTTTTTTATAAATCCTAATTCTTGATCAAATTTACCGCTAGCAATTTCTTCATTCAATTTAGCTATCTTTTCATCAATTGAATTATGAGCAAGTAACTCAGAAAGGAAAACTGCGAATAACGACATCAAACATATAGCAAATGCCCAAGGATATTTCACAAATACTCCACCTAAACATGGTGTACTCAAAGAATCATGAGCTTCTGCTAATAGATGAATAAAAGCAGTACTAATTATAACTCCTGAACCAAAAAATTTGGCAACAAACAACACATACCATGGCATTTTAATGAAAGTACTTCTACTCGCTATAACTGGAAAAAACACTCCTATAGCTGATCCAATTAGGATCACAAATACTGAGGATATTCGAAGTCCAATATTACCATCATAATCATTTTCGGTAGGACATTCCAAAACGGTCAAATCTCGAAGATTTAACATTTTTGATTAATGGTAAATTTGTCATATCATGCTCAATATATATTATTCTTTGTAAACTACTGCCAAGGTTAAAGGTACAGACTAATGCAGGATAAGAGTAATTTTACAAAAAATGGACCACCAACAAGGTAACCATAACTGGATTAGATGTAATGCACTAACAGGAATTCATTATTGCTCATTTAACTACTCCTAGTTGGCTATTTTGTTACAATGTCAAAGATGATGTTTATTATAACTGAAATATTAATAATTGAAAAATTATATTGTCTCGGGGAAAAGGAGATTCATCCAAAAAATATTTTTTTTTTAAAAAAAAATTTAAATTTTAACATGCTTCTGCAAGTTAGAAATGTGTAAAATTTTTTTATACAAAAATTAACTCGAATAAGGAAGAAATCAGTGGTGTAATGATACAAAAATGATACAAATTTTGAGTACCAATAGTAAATTTTGAAGGTCTTGTTGATAAAGTGGTGATAGTTTGGTTGTGAACGCAAGTTTACAGTTGCTTTTTAAAACCAGTTAGTTTGCGCGCGTATATGTAGAATCATCCAAAATTTTGCTAACTAAATAGCTTTCCCAATTTGTAATAAAAACATTCTTAAAACATAGGGGTACAATTTATAAGTTAAATCTCATTTTTCTTGATTGAAGAACTTTTCTTACAAGATATATCGAAATACATTCTTAAATTTTCATCATCGAGTTGAACTCAAATAAGATGCTGAATATTTGTTTTATCTATTTCTAATTACTCATATTTATGGGTATAATACAAAACTAAAATCTAAAAGTGATTTATTTAGATGTAAAAAAAAAATCTCCGTAAATTTGATATCTCTATTCAAACGAGCTATTTTTTTTGCCATTTCTGTTCATTCAATTATCCTTACGGTTTATCATCTAGCTCAAACGGTTGAGCACATCCGCCATGTCGACTCATCTTTTTAGTTTTCAGTGGAATTGAAATTTTAATCAAAAAATGGGTCCTTTCAAACGAGAATAAATTAAGTAGAACCGGGACTTGTAAAGCAATTCTTGTCACCTATAAAACAGCTTTCAATTGGTTTGATTGCTTTGAACTGGAAGGTTTTATAAGGTTCCCAGCTTTATAAACCGATTGTACATAACCATCAAAATTTAATACAACAAAATCAGCAAGGCAGCCAACATTTAAAAATCCTCTTTCTTGTTCAACACCAATAGATTTTGCCGGGTTGTTAGTGACAGTTTTCACTGCTTCTTGTAAGGAAATTCCAGACCAATTCATCAAGTTTCTAACACATTCGGGCAAAGTTGAAGCGGAACCAGCTAAGGTATCTGTTCCTTTTAAAAACGCCCTAACTCCTTTTTTTACAATCACTCGATTATCCCACTTATAAGTACCATCAGGTAATCCTAGAATATGCATGGCATCAGTAACAAGAATAGTTTTATCAGGATTAGCTCGGTATGCTAAAGTTGCCATTGATGGATCAACATGAATGTTATCACATATTAAGCCAAAATAAGGGGTTTCAACATCTGGTGTAGTAATTAATCCAACAATACCAGCTTCTCGATGATGAGGTTGGGGCATAGCATTATAAAGATGAGTTATCATTTTAGCACCTTGTTTGACTGCTTTAACACCGGTTTGATAATCAGCCATAGTATGACCAATTGCAAAAGTAATATTTTTAGATTTAATATCAGGAATTATATCCATTATACCATCAATTTCAGGAGCAGCAGTAATTATAGAGACATTTGATAAGTCACCATAAATATTCAGCAATTTTTGTTTACCTTCTTTAGCATCAGTAAATGTTTCCACTGGGTGACAACCTTTTTTGTTTAAGTTAATGAAAGGACCTTCTAAATGAGCTCCTAAACTATCACATTGAATGGAACTTTCGGTTTTTTCATAAATTGGTAAAACTTTATCATAAATATCAGGGAAATTTGATGTGACTGTAGGACATATAGCAGTAACCCCAGTTGTAACATATTTTTGCATTACATCTTTATAAAGTTGTTTTGATTTTAAACTTGAGAAATTGACCCCATAAATCCCATTTATTTGAATATCTATGAACCCGGGAGCAAGTACCAATCCGTTCAAATCAACAATATTTTGGATCAATTCTTCACTTGGCTTTTCAACAATTCTTTTAGTAGTATTATCAATGTATAATTCCCCATATACTAGTTTCCCTTCATCACATAAATATCCATTTGTGAATTTTGTATAAGTAGCCATCCTGAATACTTGGTAATCCAGCCCAATATCTTATAAGTTGTTACCCTGGAATCATCTTATATATATATATATATATATATTTATATATATATCATTTAATTACATTCTATTTCTAAATGTAACATCGAATTATCAATGTTACCTCGTTTTGTTACATTGAAAAATAGCAAGTGAATACAGAACTTTTGAAAAAGCAGATTAACATGAAAACTCACTACAACAGTATTGTTGGTAGTAAAGGTAATCCAACTTACAGGTAAAGGAACCTACTCTTGACATCGCTTTTGGTTCCAATTTGGCAAGTGCCTCACTTTTAATATTGATAATGATATTTCAATTCGCATAGGTATAGATGAGCATCTACCAAGAACGAGTACAAGGTAACCACAGGGAATATTAATCAAACATGAGCCCACTGTAACAGTAACAATTATAGTGTTTAAGAACTGTTCCATTGATAGTTTATTGATCATTTCGTGATCACATATACTAAATTTTGCAATTATGTTGCAAATGTAACATCAATGTTACATTAGGTTGATGTTACATTGGTGATAGTTTGTTAGTATATAATCAACCAGATGTTCATGATGATGGTAAAGATATCAACTAAGGTATAGAATAGTAAACGGAGATGACAATCAAACAAGTTACATTTTCAGATTCTGAAGACGCTTCAAATTATGTTGCTGAATACATCATAAATAAAATTAAATCATTTCATCCATCACCAGCTAATCCGTTTGTATTAGGATTACCAACGGGATCAAGTCCAGAAGGAATATACTCGAAGTTGATTGAGGCCTATCAAAAAGGTAGGATTAGTTTCAGAAATGTTGTTACTTTCAATATGGATGAATACCTTGGTTTAAAACCAACTGATAAGCAATCTTATCATTATTTTATGTATAATAAATTTTTCAATCATATTGACATACCGAAAGAGAATATTAATATATTAAATGGTTTAGCTACTGATATTGATCAAGAATGTCGAAATTATGAAGCAAAAATTAAAAAATATGGTAAAATTAATTTATTTTTGGGAGGATTAGGACCTGAAGGTCATTTAGCTTTTAATGAATGTGGTAGTGATAGAAATTCAAAAACAAGAAAAGTTGAATTAGTTGATTCTACTATTAAAGCAAATTGTCGTTTTTTCGATAATGATCCAAGTAAAGTTCCAAAATCGGCTCTATCGGTCGGTATTTCTACAATTTTAGATAACTCTGAAGAAATAGCGATTATTGTTTTAGGTGAAGCAAAACAATTTGCCTTGAACAAAACAATTTATGGACCTAAAAATGATGCTAAATACCCTTCAACTTATTTACAAGATGATGGCAAGAAGGTATTGATTGTTTGTGACAATAAAGCGGCTGGTTTAAATGCTAAACTATAAATAGAGTTTGTTTAATATATTCATGAAGTCTGATGAAAATATAGTTAAGACATTTTTACCCATGTAGTTTTCGTGATTTTGGGCATTTTAGTTAGTTTAAATAGCTAACTGGTATTAATATACATTGAAGATTGAGATAAACTAAATTCATTCGTCATCATGATTAATTAATTGAATGATTGCAAATTCTCATTTATGGTGTTTTGATTAAATTAGTCCGTAACATTCATATTTCAATTGAATTGATATTAGTAGATAAATAAACACCTATTACAATGGTAATGAGCTACAAAGTTATTATCGTATCACTTTTAATAAAGTATCTCACAAATAGACTTATTTAGTTTAGAAGACCTTCAAGAGCGCCTTAAAAATGTATATTTGCTTAAATTAATATATTTGACAAAATCTTGAAACATATAATTGCAAAAGTCAAATGAATCTTACCTGCATTGGATCCGTTTTCCGATATGATTAGCGATTTGAATTTCAGTACTGTTGATGACAGAACTAGTTGAATTGGTGTCGTACAAGAAATTGAGCAAATCGATTTTGCTTGATTCGACGTTTGAATAACTGCACCTTCACTCTTAATATTCAGGGTTAATCTACCTTCAGTATCAGTGGAAACAACGACCTTGCAAGTAGTTGTTGTTGGAACACCTTTTGAATCAGTAGTGACAATAGTGGTACTATATGAACTGCAAACATCACAATTTGGAGTTTCAACCGATTTTATAGTGGTTGTAATTGAGCCACTACTATCGGTAGAAACAATGACCTTGCAAGTAGTTGTTGTTGGAACACCTTTTGAATCAGTAGTGACAATAGTGGTACTATATGAACTGCAAACATCACAAT
>JANIWI010000026.1:0-136725 GCA_030705115.1 Suzukiozyma pseudoglaebosa | reverse complement strand
CGTCCGATTCACTTGCTCTCTGGTCTTATTTTCCATTATGTTGCTATATTGTAAATTTTATTGCTTTGTGAGGTTACACATCTCTCTCTCAGTTCTTATCGATTATTTTTATTATTAGAATTATTATTTAATTTTAAGATAATTTTTTATATCCAGGTAAGTCACCATCATGAATCACCAAAAACAATTATCGAATGCATCAAATAAATCTTCAGGATATATGAACGATTATTATAACTCTCAGGTAGGTACAAACCCTAACCAATCTCAACAATCTCCCCCTCCTAATCAAGCTAACCCAATATTACCTCCTCCAACTTCTTCCTACTATAACCCACAACAACAACAACAACAACAACAACAACAACAACAACAACCTCAACAACCTCAACAACAGCAACAACCTCAACAACAACAACAACAACAACCTCATCAGCAACAACAGGCTCACCAACCACAACATCATCAACAACCACAACAAGTACCACCACAACAACATATTCAACAGTCCCATGTACCACCACCACCGCATCAGCTCCAACCGGGTCAGAATCCTGGACTTGTTGCCAATGCCAGTATTGCTAGTAAGTTTTCTAGTACTGATATTCAGATATTACGCCAGTTGTTGATTGCCGGTGAAAAACATAAATGGAAACAAATCACTAAAGAAATCAATCAATCGAGCCCAAATAACGCCGGTAGGTTCAGACAAAAATCAACTGGATCAAGGGATTCTAGTGGCAATACCAATCAACAAGGTCAACTGAGTCCAAGTGCAAATGGTCAACCTCAAGCCACCAAAAATGTATCGCCAACTTTTGTAATAAAACAATATCAGAGTTTATTGGGATTACCTAACAATGCGTTATATTTTGGTAGTTTAGGTAGTAGTTTACCTTATGTTGTTGCTAACAATGGTTGGGATGATTTGAATTATGAATATTCGTCTCATTTTGGTGATATTGAATGAATCCACTAAAAAACCATAAAAATTACCAACCAAACTTCCTAACAACCAAATACCTTAATCACCCATTTTTACAACAATCATCGGTTGTATTCAGTTTCAATTTTTCATAATGGTTGATTTTTTTACTTATATTGATTATTTAAAGGTTTAGAAGTTTTTTGTTTTCCACAAGTTTATTTTTATATTGATGTATCTATCATATAAAAGTTTTATTGTACTAATAAATATATATTGACGATAATATCTTGGCTCAATCTGGGTTTTTCAATCTACTTTTCTCAAAGTCACTCACTATGCAATTTTATGGGTTCCTAATCCTATCAACTTTTTGTAACTGAGTGATGGAATCTATTCGTATGAAGTGAAAGTATCGTGGCATTTCCTCGTGAATACAATCGATATTTCTTTGGTTGTTTTACTATCAGCTCAAAATAGTTTGACTTCAATTCACCACCCATCTTTTCATTCGTCCTAGACCAGTTGTATTAAATTTCTATCCAAATCTATTACATTTATTCAAGCCTTAAGAAATCTGCTAAGGATTGAAATTACCTTTACGATGCATAATTCAAGTTGAATTATTCCATTCATGTTCAATAAAGTAAATTTCAAGTAAATCTCGATGAATTTTCAGATCTCTTACTACCACTAGCTTACCGTACACTCATCTGTTCATTCTCATTCTGTCATAAATTCATTTGACTTTAATTTTATGGAGTTTTGACCTGACTAAGTGTAATTGTTATGCACTAGTCCACTTTATTCTATCAAAACATATAATTAAATTTTTCATGCTTTTTTAATTGTCTTCTTGTTCTTCTTGCTTACAATCTTGACAGGTTAACATATCCGTTTCACTAGGTTTTATATGATGACCCAACTCAACATTCAATGCTTGTTTAATAAGTAATTTTAAAAATTTACTGTCGGGAAATCCATCATAAAAATAAGAGTTTGATTGATCGTATCCCAAGCTTTCAGCTAACTTCGGATTCTTGTACTTTCTCTGGTATATTATTGTCAGGCTATTGCTTGATTCAGTTAAAATTACTTTGAAAATCCCAGCTTCATCATGTACTGGTTGTAATGATACCTCCAACAATACTTGATCAAACGATTGAAGTAACTCTTGTAAGTACCAAAATGCCCGATTCTGCCATTTACATTTAGCACAATATTGAATAGTCACCTTAGGAAAACCTTCAGACATGATCCAACCAAACTATGTAAAAATGAATATAACCAATCAAGGGAAAATAAGGTGCTGAGATGATTACATATATGTGAATGAACTGGACTTACACACACTAATCTTAGAGTACAACCCTACATGGGTAATTCGAGCTACACAATTACAATTCTAGTTAATAGCGTCTACCAGCTATAACTAGGACATGCTTTACAAATATAAGTCAACTATTGTCCATACAGCTCTATAAAAAATAGTACAAGTGTCAGTCAAGTATTATCTATTAGACAGTTCTCTAAAAAATAATATATTATAAATTCTATTAATTTACAGCCAAGGCAAAGTTAATATCACGAATTGTAAACTTGGGCAACCAAGTACAAAAAGCAATCAATTATAATCAAGTAATATTGATTTTTAAAAACAAGGGAACGGGGCCTCATGGGCAATTATGATTATGTTATCAAGGTGAATACTTGAAAGGGAGCACCTAGCTAGTGATATCAAACAGATTTAATGATATCTCTAGCCAAACACACTCACTCGTGGATAGTTTTGATATTCAATTTTACAAGTATCAATACTTGACCAAATAAAATTTTATGGTCACAAGTATAAATACTCATATTCACTTATAGGTAATGACAATCTCAAAGAATTATCATGCTTGACAATGTAAAGATGTCACCTCACCTAGTAAATAGCAAACTAATACCGAATGAAAATTCATTGTCGGCCAATTATTCATACTTCTCCGATAATATTAAGTTTTCATAAACGCATACTTAACCAATCCCAATTACTATTTTGAATTGAATCATTTTGAACTCCATTTTGAACATTTTGAATTCCATTTTGAACTCCATTTTGAACTCCATTTTGAATACCATTTTGAATGCCTTTATGTCTACCATTTTCAGTGCCATTTTGAATCGAAGGATCAACTAAATCAGAATCGAATTCTGCTTTTGATTTTTTGGGGGATTTCTTTTTAGATAATGTTGTTATATTTGGTGAACTTTTACTATGAATTAAAGGTGAAGGATTTAAATCATCACCATCATCACTTTTATTAACGGTAGATTTTTTACTACTACCTCTTTGTCTTTTCTTAATAACATCAGTTTTTAAGCTAAGAGGTCGAACAACTCCATGCAATTTCAAGAATAATCCACAAGCATTACATAGTGGTTGACCCTGAGGATTACGTCTCCACAAGGGAGTTGTTTTTGTATGACAATTGGTACAACTCACTGAACTATTAGAATCCTTGGTAATAGGTGGTGTTGCGACATTATTAAATGGACTTGAAGTCTTTCTTAATTTTAAAGGTTTAGATTTTTTAATTTTTAAATTTGTACTAGACTTTCTTTGAATTGAATCAATTAAACTTATATCATCATCAAAATCATATTGATCTTGATGTTGTAACATTGATTGTGAAATTGGTGAATCATTGTTATTTGGTAAAGAAAATGACACTTGGTGATTATCATCAATTTTTGGATAATATAATAAATCTGGTTTGAAATGTTGATCATAATCTGGTAAGCTTGTTAATGAATGCGGTTGATGTAGTAAATTCGATGGAGTTGTTATACTTGTAGTTTCACTCTCATCGTCATAAGGGTATGAAAATTGATTAAATGACTGACTCATTGAACTTTGATAAGAGTTCGACAAGTCATGCTTGAAAGCGTAGTCTTGAAAGTAAGATTTTGATGAATCATGATTCATATCTTCATAATCCATGAAATTACTATTTGGTCCTTCAAAAGTTAACGGATTTAAATTAAAAGAATATTGAGATTGAAATTTAGATTTTTTGTTATCCATTCGAGAAGAATTATCTAAATTTGAATCTAAACGATTGAAATTAGATGATCTTATGGGTCGATTTATTGGTAGATTTGAATTTTTCAAAAATTGTACATTTGATGATAAAGTTGAATTTGGGATAATTTCCAGGGAATCATCATCAATATTATTATTATTAGGATTATTGTTAGTATTATTATTGGTATTATTATTATGTTGATGGTGACTCAAATAATCGATGTTACTTGAATCTAAATGTAAATCTTTCAAATTGCTTAAACTTGAAGAATGATGAGAATTATGAAAGTCAGGATTAGTAATATCATTGATATGATGATTCTGGCTATTATTATGGCTATTATTATGGCTAAGCCTATGATTTTGATTGTGATAAGAATTATGATTAAAAGAAAGATTATGATTGATTGATGGTTTTATATTGATCAATTCCGATAAGTTAGTTTCTAAATCTTTAACATTATTCAGTTTTAAATTGATAAAATCAGGTAAACTTGAAAAATTAGGATTAATAGTAGTTACACGTAAATCATCAGTATTTTCATAACTACCAAAGGTATCAACAGGATTATTAGCAATTTTTATGGAATGACGATTAATTAAACTTGGATCAGATATATTCATAGGATCGGATAAATCGATTCCTGGATTATTGGATATTCTTCCGGTATTAATTATTGAATTTAAATCTTTTTTATCATTATTTTTTAAACTTAATGATAAGTTTGAACTATTACCTTTACTAACAATCTGACGCTTCCTGAAATGATCATCATCAACTTCCATCGAATCTTCACTTATTTGCTTAATATGAGCAACATAATCGAAATCTTGATTATTTATAAACATTAACCGCCACAGTAAATTCTCAATCCTTAACTTTAATGGGAGGATATACTTGGCTACTTGGTATATTTTCCATAAATCTGATGAATCTAATCTCTTACTACGATTCAACTGGCTCTTATCCTCTATTAATCCCATATTATTCCTATCATTCCTCCTAGTTAGCCCTTTGCTTATTGTCCTCTAAAAAGCCGGGCACGTGACATTTTCCAATCGGTCATTGGCTCTGATAACGGAACCTGAGAGTGCATATAAGCCCGAGATTCAACCAATGAATTTTTGTTATCTTATCAGCAATTGTTAAAAGTAGACAATTATTATAGAGAAAACCTGGGTCAATAAAGATGAAACCAGGAGCACAATTACACAAAACACTTAGACCTAGGCAAAAAGAAACGAAAAAATTACGGGAAAAAGAAACAAAAACAAACAAGTATAACTATTGTGGTTAATTTTTTTGGTTATTATGTCAACGTCAACTCAAGTCATCATATGAAAAAAAAAAATAATAATAATAATCACAGACATAAAAAAGAAACAGTCCACGAGTATATACATAGAAGTAAAAATATACATACATATAAATATTTACTTAAAAATAAATACTTATATATATACATATATATATACATGTATACTTTCATATATTCTTTTATACTTATATATATATATTTATATGTATATATATAAATGTATATTTATTGATGTATATATTTTTATATATATTTTCTGTATTTATTTTATGTATGTGTATTTATGTATGTACGTGTATTTATGTATTTATGTATTTATGTAAATATGTATATATTTATAATTACCTGAATATCAATTTGTTTGTTGTTATATCATTTATTTGAATTTATGGTTTTGATGTGATCAAGTTGTTTTCCAGTTATCAAAATTAAACTTACAATTGTGGTAGTTTTCGCTTGTTTTGTTGTATTTGAAGCCTACTTCTTTAATAGTGTATTTATTTATTTTTTCGGCATTCCAACTCTTTGATCCCGGTTTTGCAACTACCCCCGACATTGCCCGAGAATTTGGGGGACCAAACAGTCAATACAATAGTTTGTGGTTTTTACATACAATAGAAGATTATTCAGTCAAGATCACAGTTCAATTGAAACAATCATTGAATCAAAATACCATACACGTACCTTCTTTCAACATTCACTTTAAATTCACTACACATTCAATAAATTCATTCTCTTTCCATTCATTCTCTTAATATTCACTTTACCCACTATAAATTCATTTTACATTCACTTTACCCTATATAAATTCATTTTACATTTACTTACATTCATTATCTCTTAACATTCACTTTACTCTATATAAATTCATTTTACATTTACTTTACATTCATTTTACTTTCACTATACATTCACTTTACACATTCTTTCATCCTGGTGTTCAATTTTCCTAATTTTTCATTATTTGGCTTGCTTTTCTGTTAATGGTTTTTATTTTCGGTATTTGCGTATATAATAATCAACAGTTTTCTCATTTCCTAGTATTATGTCATCTCATACATTGCTGTATATGTCGTCCGATTCACTTGCTCTCTGGTCTTATTTTCCATTATGTTGCTATATTGTAAATTTTATTGCTTTGTGAGGTTACACATTTCTCTCTCAGTTCTTAATACCGATGACCCATACACTTGGTT
Organism: Suzukiozyma pseudoglaebosa; assembly: GCA_030705115.1. NCBI lineage: Eukaryota > Fungi > Ascomycota > Pichiomycetes > Serinales > Debaryomycetaceae > Suzukiozyma > Suzukiozyma pseudoglaebosa. The sequence goes on along the minus strand of JANIWI010000026.1, from coordinate 130,215 downwards.
GGTTAAGCTTCGACACATACAAACCTTACTATAACTTCATTCCTCGAATCTAGTTTTATCTTTTACTGATGTTATACTCTATATCATTACAAAACTGGTATCTATTCTTCATGTTATTTAACCATATTTCGGGTTTTGCATTATTACCTTTATTGCCACGACCAAAAATTATTCCCCGGAGATTTTTAACTTTCACTTAATGTAAATTTTGACATTTTTATCGTTTAGTTTCTTTTCTAGTTTGATCTCAAACTAAATTTAACAGCCATTCCATAGATAATGGCAAATCTTGTACTCTAAATACTTACACTCGTCTTTGCCTAATTGTATTTTATAAGCTATGTTTTCTTAGAGGTTAACTAAAATTTATGACATATTACCTGTTTCTGATTGGGGTAATAATATCCACTTCGGAGTTTTTGTTAATTTGTCCGATAGGTTTTTATGATAAATATCGAGGTTTAGCTAGTCAATTTAAACCTGGAGATACATTAACCATGTTCAAGTATAGAAGCCAACTTGCTCGAGTTTCCAAATCAATTAAATTAAGTAATTGTGGTCGTTTCACTGCAATTAGATCTATTGGTTTGAAATCTACTACTAAATCATCAAATTGGAAAATTGCAACTGGAGCAATTATATCTAGTTTGGGATTTTTAGTTCTTACATCCAACCCAATCAATCTTGATGTTGATACCAAAAAAAAGGGGATTCTGGTTGAAGAAGTTCAAAAACATTCCAGTTTGGCTACTGGTATTTGGGTGGTCATCAATGGCCAAGTTTATGATTTGACAAACTTTATTACTTTACATCCTGGTGGTGCCAAAATCATCTTGAAATATGCTGGTAAAAATGCTTCTTTAATTTTTAATAAATTTCATGCTAAAGATGTGTTTGAAAAATTTTTGGATGAAGATGCTCATTTAGGTCCATTAATTGGAGAAATGGAAGAAGCAGAGGATATTACCGCTGGTGAAGAAGATTTGGATCGATTCGCTAGAATTGAAAATAAACCTTCAATTTCAAAAGTTTTCAATATTTCTGATTTTGAATATATTGCTAAAGAAATTTTGACTGGTAATGCTTGGGCTTATTATTCTTCAGCTGCCGATGATGAAATCTCTTTAAGAGAGAATCACTATGCTTATCAAAGAATTTTTTTCAATCCAAAAGTTTTAGTTAAAAACAGTGAAGTTGATATTTCAACTGAAATGTTGGGTGTTAAAACTGAAGCTCCATTTTATTGTTCTGCTGCCGCTCAAGCTAGATTAGGTCATCCAGATGGAGAATTGTCTATTGCTCGTGGTTGTGGTAAAGAAGGTATAATACAAATGATTTCAAGTACTGCTTCCTATTCTTTAGATGAAATTATTGACGCTGGAATTGGCCCTCAATGGTTCCAATTGTATGTTAATCCTGATAGAACCATTACCAATAAAACCATTGACAAAGTAACTAAAAGAGGTTTGAAAGGATTATTTGTGACTGTTGATACTCCAGAAATTGGTAATCGTGAAAAAGATAGAAGATTTAGATTGTTTGATGATGCTGATGATGATGATGATACCAATTCTGATACTAATGACATAGATCCTGATTTTGTGAAGCAAAAAGATCCAATTCTATCATTCAAAGATCCTGGTATTTCTTGGGAAGATATTAAAGAATTTAAAAGACTCACAAATATGCCAGTTGTCATAAAAGGAGTACAACGAGTTGAAGATGTATTATTAGCCGTTGAGAATAACATTGATGGTGTTGTTTTATCTAATCATGGTGGTAGACAATTAGATTTCTCTAGATCGCCTATTGAAGTCTTAGCGGATGTAATGCCAGTGTTAAAAGAAAAAAAACTTGATGACAAAATAGAGATTTATGTTGATGGTGGGATTAGAAGAGGAACCGATGTCTTGAAAGCTTTATGTTTAGGTGCAAAAGGAGTTGGATTAGGTAGACCATTCTTGTATGCTAACTCTTGTTATGGTGAAAAGGGAGTTCGAAAAGCTATTGAAATTTTGAAAGATGAAATAGCGTTAGGTATGAAATTGTTGGGAGTGAAAAATATCTCTGAATTAGACTCTAGTTTACTAGACTTGAGAAATTTACATTCAAGACCATATTATTCTGATAATGCTTACAATAGAGGTTATGATCCTTTACCTAATCCTCAATTCAAAGACGAATAATAAAGCAATCATGAGATAAATGATTAAATTTTAAAATTTAGACAAAAATTTATAATATATGAGTATTGTATATGATCCTGGTTCTTGCTTTGTAGTATCCGCCTAATCATAAAGAATAGACTTCGCGGTATTGTTAACAAAGTTTGAAAGATACAATTCCACCTTAAAGATATTGAATGAACTACAATTTAAATTAGCTTCACACATTTTCATTCATGCATTATAATCATAAACAACATTATAGATAATTGGAACTATCAAAAATCAATCAATAAATAAATAAATAATAAATATAAATAAATAAATGAAATTCAAAATTCAAAATGATACAAATTTGATTGGTCGCTTAAACAAATCCTCTTTCTTGAGCAATAATCTTAAGAGCTAAACGCTTAGAGAAATATCTAGACATTGCCAAGTTACCACCCATGTACCAAAAGTTAGGATGACCAGAATGTCTCCACATGGTCTTGAATTCACCTTCTTCGTCTAATCCCCAAACAGGATTCAATCTATTAGCAACTTTATCACCAAAAATCCTTCTAGCAGTTTCTCTCATGTTAGAATAACCAGTAGCTAACACAACAATTGCTAGATTATCGATAATGGATCCATCAGAAAAGACAACACCGTCTTCGGTGAATCTTTCGATCTCACAACCTTGTTTGATAGCAATTTTCTTGTCTGCTATCAACTTACTAGCACCAACATCAATATAATAACCACCACCTCTTCTGAAGTATTTTCCAAACAATCCAGTACCACCATAACCAGAATCCATTTTGAAACCGACATTGACAACTGAATCATGAAGATCTTTTTCAACTATGCAAGTTTCTTTATATTGTTGTTGCATGAGCAAATTCAAAAGAGTAATTGGGAATGATTGTAAAAAGAAATCGGCAGTTTCCACTTTTGGACCACCTTCTTCGTAAAGACCTCTTGTAGTAATTTTCAAACCCAATTCTGAACTAATAATACAAGTAGTAGATCTTTGAACAATTGTTGGCTTAGCCCCTTGTTCATAGAAATCTTGAGCAATATCATGTCCCGAATTACAACTACCGATAACAATAGCATTTTGACCTTCAAAAGCCTTACCAGTAGTATGTTGAGAAGAATGAACAATTTTTCCTTTGAATTTTTCTTGATCCTTGAAATATGGAATATTTGGTTCACCAGAATGACCAGTAGACATAACAACATGTTTTGGATTTAATTTAATAATTTCACCAGTTTCATTGTCCCTGATAGTTACAGTCCACTTACCTTCTGCATCATTAAAATCTGCACCAATAACAGTCTTATCATTCCAGAATGATAATTCCATTGATTTAGCATATTGATCAAACCAGTCCCCTAATTTATCCTTTGGGGTAAAAATCGGCCATGTTTCCGGGAAATTGATGTATGATAAATGATCGTACCACACTGGATCATGTAATACTAAAAATTTATAACGTAATCTCCAATTATCACCGATTTGTTTATTTTTTTCAATAATTAAACTGTCGACACCCATGACTTTCAATCTTGCAGCAGTATTTAATCCACCTTGACCACCACCAACAATTAAGACTGTTGGTTGTTTTTCACCACCCCATTTAAAATCTTCCTTTCTTCTATCAGCCCATGAAGTTCTTCCTGTATGCTGACCATGATTTACTCCTTCTGGTCTTAAATTAGCCATTTTTTCTTCATTACCTTTAATGTTTTCTAAAGCGGTGTAAATACTTAAAGCTTTTAATCCACCTGGAGCGTCTTGAGAATCAACAGCAATACATCTCAAAACTCCTTTACCTACTCCAAATTCATTTTCAAAGTCAAAAACTAGTTGCAACCATTCAATTGGAGGAATATCACCGTTAGCAGGATGAACTGTTTGAACGGAAATTGAATTTTCATATCTATGGTCAGCTTTAGTATCAATTTTCATATTTCTTATTTTAAATTTTTCAGTTTGATTTTTTGCAGCTTGTTTAATTTTTGATAATCCATGAAATTGATGAAAATCCCAAGTCAAAGCCAAATGGTCTTTCCAAGTAGCATGCTCAGCAAATAAAGAATCTAATAAATTCAAATTAGATTCCGATGGATCAGCATTTATCTTTGAAATTACAGAATTAAATTGATCAACCCATTGTTGGGAAATAGTTAACAAATTTTGTTGATAAACTTCTGGTTTAGCAATTTCTTTACCATAAATATATTTTGGTGGAATATCTCCTTCAACAGGTCCATAGGTTAATGGTGGATTGATTAATTCTGACATTTCAATTGTTGGTCTACCATCAGAAGCATGCTTGGTAGATTCAGGACAATTCAAAATAGCTGGAGATGCAACTAAAGTAGAAGGTGCAACCATATTGAATTATTATAATTGCTTGAATATTGATAAAACTTCTCTCATCGATTCCTTTTTTATACTATTATTATGTGGGGTCAAACATAATACAAATAGTGGGGGCTGCAAACTCAATTGGACTTAAGCATCCACTAAACTTTCAGATGAATAACTATCCTCATCAAAACTCGGAGTCCTTGGTGATCCCGGAGTACCCAAATTACACCACTTATGAGCTTAATAACCCCCAAATCATTGGTTTATCTAATCTACCCTATACCTTATCTCCATTCCTTTGACTATCACTATTACGGAGCTACCATCCACTAACAAAAAAAAACTGAAAGCACTGAAATGTTGTTGGAAACAATACCCACAAGAAGTAAGTAGCCGATCGAAATTATTTATTATTTATGTCGAGTTTTTGATAATTATCAACACTATATTGAACACTATTATCCTTTTTCAGTACATTTTTATTCGGAGTTTACTATTACTGTTTCCTTGTTTAAGAGGTAAAATCTCTCAATGAGGGGTCTTGAACTAAAATCCGTCAAACCCCCTTTACATTTAATATGGGTAATTCAATAGTGGTTATTATCCACGAGTCGCTATTTAGTTTATGTGTCGATCCTTACTGATTAATATTAGTGGAGGCTCTCTACTAACTGCGGTTACACCACCCATGTAGGTACAGTTTATTTGGGAACTCATAAACCTGAATATTGTTACAAGATGCACAAACTCCGATTTAAGGGGAGTAGTTCCATTTTGAGATACTCTTCATGAAACATACCTGATTTCTATAGCAAATGTAAACTTTCAACACCAAAATATCATTCTGCTTCTTGAAACTTAAGTTGTATCGCAAAATAGTGCAGAAAGCAAGTTTGAGGTTTCGCTACTATTGTTCAGTTAATCTTAAAATATTCAAACATTTCCATCTTAGTTTTAATGGATTGATTGTGAATGAATTAGGCATTGAAGCTATTGATACTAAAGCAAAATATTCAAATTATTCAATTGATGCTAATCAGATATCAAGAAACCTTTCATTGCATTACCAACTCTAAACCATTGTTGAATAATTTTCGTTTTTCTTTTTTTCTCTTTTTAATTTTTTAATTTTTTAATACACTGTGATTGTGCTTATTGTACCGTTTGAATCCAAAATTTCAAAAATACAATGGTCAAATCCATACAATTTTGATTGACCCCAAGTTTTAATTTTTTGCTCCATTGGATTTGTTGAAGCAACACTCTCCTGATTAACTTTTGGATAGTCAATAATATCCAAATCGTTATCAACGAACTCTGATTCATTTCTATTCAATATGACAGGAGATAAACTCTTAAGATAGCTAGGTAAGTTATCAAATACCATTGAAGAGTTAAAGTTTACCAGCTTGTTATAAATTTCCCAATTGCATCGATTCCATTTCATAAAGTTTAAAGACTCAGGAATTCCTCCATTATGAATGATGACTTTTTTTATTGTAGTCTTATTTTGAACTAAATTGCTTTCGTCATTCAAATCATACAAAATATCAAACCCATATTTAAAATAATTATGAAATTTATACTGACTAATTTCATTATCATATTTGATATTAGTATGTTTGTGAATCAATAATCGAGAATCAAATTTATTGAAATAATTATCAGGGGGTCCCAATATATTTAATGTTTGCTGCTGACTAGTTTTACCTATGATTAACTTCTTGGTACTAGAATCATTAAAATTGACAATGATTTCTCCAACATCAAGATTTATTGATAATCGATTGATTGGTTCATGATTTTCACAAAGATTTCGATCACTATTTTTGAAATCATTCCATGAATCTCCTTTATGTATTGCTATTGAATCGCATATAATATCTTGATCTAAATTTAATAAATACAAAATAATTGCTTGTTTTTGTAAATGACGGACTTTATCATAAATTTCAGAACTCAATTTAAACTTAAAGGAGATTCCGGGATACGTTATTATATAAACATGATCATATAAATCTCCAGGATACGTGGGACCAAATATTTTATTATAAATTGATTTCAATGTAGGACCCGTGAATAAAAATGAAGAGAGCTGATCAAGAGACGTTCTTTTACCGTCTAGATCGGTAAACAATCTCTTATTGTCTACTTCATTTAATTTCTTCATCTCATCTGATTTCTTAAACTCATTTGATTCGTTTGTATCTAGCTCATTTAAATTTATATCATTATAAATCAATTTTATAGGTTTGGATTTTGAATCATTCAAATGCATTAATTCAATCAAATTCAATGCCTGATGATGATGGTTCAGAAATGTCAATCTGATTCCAACATCAACTACTTCCACAATTATCGACAGATTTAAGAAATCCTTATCAGAATAGCCAATTCTCAACTTATAATTGAATTTCATTAAAGCATTGCTAACCGAATACAATGATGATCCCAACTTGAGAAAGCTTCCTAACCCAATCCCAGGATTTATTGTGGTTTCATACATTATCTTCTTATCAGTTTATTTTACAACTGTTTCAAATGATCCTTATCGTAAATACCTGGTTTCCTGCATATAGTTAGTGATAGAATTGTGGTAGTTTTAAAGTAGTAATTGCAAAAAAATCATTTAAGAAATCATTATGGGGTTGATTCAGTGAAGGTTGACACATTTGAGTTAGATGAAGTAGTATTAAGGATAATTAATCGGTTTTGTTTATCCTTGGATAAATATAAATACGTGCAAAATTTATTTTTGTCTAAGTATGTTCATCTATCTGTGACTATTTAACTTAGAATATCTCCAAGTGAAATCTTGGATCTAGACTCAAGAGTTGATATACTCTGATTAGATTCGTCAAGATCAGTTTCATTGGCATCAGTTCCATTGACATCCGTTCCATTGAGATCAGTGTCATTAGCATCCGTTCCATTGGCATCAGTTCCATTGACATCAGTTCCGTTGACATCAGTTCCATTGATATCAGTTCCATTGACATTGACATTAGTTCCATTGACACCTATCCTATCATTATTTACATTAGGACTAATTACATTAGCATTGTTTCTATTAGCATTTTCATTAACATCACTTCCACAGACACCAATTTTACTAGCATCTCTTCCATCCGCATCACCTCCTTTCAAATCACTTCCAACAGCTTTGACTCCACTGAAACCACCTCCATTTACATCACTACCAACAACTTCACTTCCATTAACTGTATTAAGTTGCCCTGTATCACTATTTGAATTATCTGGTTTGATTATAACATGATCATTTTCATCAATTATTCCATAAAACAGTCCATTTAACGGCTTGTTTAATAAATCAAGAAAATCCTCACATGGTGAGCTTTCTTTAGAAATTATTTCATTGTCATAATCATCTGGTAAATGGTAGCATCTTTGGCAAATTTTGTTTCCAGTTTCATTTAATTCATCCCACCATATTGGCGAACTAGTCGTCTCACATCGATTGCAGGTTGTTTCATTATCTAAATCGAATTTAGTTACTTTCGTATTAGTACTATCCATGTATTGTAACGATTTTAAGTATGGACCATTGACTTTAATCAGACTGCTCAATTTTACAATCTCTTCCAAAAATATTTGAATTATTGGTTTAGCTTCTTCCTTTTGATTCACTCGTTTACCTAATGTTTGAAATGAAAATATTGATGATTGTAGATGATTGAAACAAAGTAGTATCGGTTTTATCACTCCTATTTTCTCATCTATTTTAACCGATTTATTTTCATAATTCTCATCTAGCTTAAACCCTAATTTCAAATTATTTGAATCTTGAGCACAAGTTAAATGGGCTGTGTAGTCACACTCATCACATTTGATTAGTGATCCATTATAGTTCTTGCAGACTTGGCATTTCTTATCAAAGTTACTAAAATAAACTTTGGAAACACTCTCAATTCCAATTGTTTTATTAATTAAATCAACCTTATTATTCAAGTAATCATCCTTGGTTAATTTTTTGGGTATATTACCGGTTACATACGGCCGAAAGCCTATCAAATTTGAATTGAATGCAGCACATATCAAATGACACCATTTACCACTATCATAAATCGGCTTCAAATAATTAGGCCTTACCTCATTTGAACCACTTCTATTCAATTCTATATTTGAAAATTTGGCAAAGCATAATTCACAAGAATAATCCTGAGAATAAATTTGTTTCATGTCATTCACACACACTTCACATAACCATTCCGTTATTGGATGGATTATTTTATCTGGAATTGATATACCTGCGCAAGATCCGTGGACATTAACTCCACAATGAGAACATATTAACATGTCCAGAAGTTTTCCATCGTCAGTGAAGCAAACTGAACATGGCCTAGAATCCACCGGAAACAACAACTGAGGTTTTTCAACTCCATTACTCGGTTCGTGCATTTCATTGTTTATCACATATGACTTTTCAACACTGGTAGGTGTAATATAGTTTGAATTTTTCAATTGATCTATCAAGGACTCTAAACTTGGAGTTTTCTTTTGCTTTTTAGTTGGGGGTTCATTGCTCGTTTTATCCTCATCCTGCTTGATTTTTGGATTTTTTGCATCCTCTTTTATCTTTCTCTTTCTGGGAGCTGTCTTCTCTTTTACTTTTGAAGAAGCATCAATTTTGATCTCATCTTTCATCAATTTCAGTACTTGGTTAGCAACCTTGGAGGATCTTGGTTTTGCTGGTGCAACTCTCTGAACTTTAAGCTTCTCTATTTTTGCTTCTTTCCCTCTAACTTCCTTAGACTTCACTTCTTTAGGCTTCGCTTCCTTAGGCTTCACTTCCTTGGGCTTCACTTCCTTAGGCTTCACTTCCTTAGGCTTCATTTCCTTAGGCTTCATTTCCTTAGGCTTCATTTCCTTAGGCTTCACTTCCTTAGGCTTCACTTCCTTGTTCTTTACTTCCTTGGGTTTCACTTCCTTGGGCTTCATTTCCTTAACTTTCATTTCTTTGGCTTTCGTGGGTTTTGGTTCAATTGAGGCTGGTTTTTTACTATCAGCTCTGAGATCAAAAGTTTCAGTTTCCTTCTTTAGTTTTCTTCCTGGCTTACCCTTTTTAGCTGGCTCTGATTCTGGCTCTGGTTCAAGTGAAGTCTCAGTTTCAATCGACATTTCTTCAATCAGGGGTGGCGAATCAGATGTGATATTGTAAGAGACAATACCTCCTCTGGTTGCAGCCTCTTCTAAGATTGCCTCTGCATCTCTCATTAATTCAGCTTCTACCTTCTTCTTCCATCCAGTTACTTTTGTAGTTTTCTTTTCAACTTCATCTGGGCTTTCCCATTCAACTGCATATCGCCTCCATAATCTAGCACATCTGAGACATAAAGCAACTATTCGATTCAAATCTCCGCCGTTCTCTAATTTTTCATCAGAGTTGGCGTCATGGCCGGTTATTCTAAACCATTTAGTGGATTTATGACTATCACAGTGTTTACATATGAATTTACTCTTATGCTCGATTATCTTCTCATCTTCGTAGGATGAATCATCATCGGGGTCGGCTAATATATCTATTGCTGGTATTACGGCCAGTGTATCAGTTTTAGCCTCATCTTTCATCAAATTCTGTAATTTCTTATGGCGTCGTCCTTCGAAATTTCCCCAAATCAACTTACCATTCTTAGTTTTCTTCCAAAGATAGTAAAATCGAACAACCATTGCACTCGATTGAGATTTGACCAATTTCTGTACTGGATGAAGTTCACTCCCGTATTTCCTGACACCATTCTCAAATCTTTTGACTTCCTCCTTATTGAACACAGGCTCTCTTAAAATTTTTTTACTCACTTTTGATACTACCTCATAAGCTTTGTCAATATCTCCATCATGAGTGATATACATCAATAAAATATAGTCAACGAAATTAGGTGAGTTGGGTGACAACTTCAATTTCTCTGCTATTGGATTGCATTTTTCAATATACAAATCTAGTTTTGCGAAATTATCCTTTTCATCAGCTTCAGATGGTTTCCATAACAAGGTATTAGTTATTCCGTCTCCATCATCAACACCTCTCTCTATATAACCCTTTGGTCTTGGTTGTAGCCATGATGGATATTCTTTCGCTGATAAATCAGCATATTCTTTTGGAACCTCCAACTTTTTTAGGGAATCATCATCAGTATTCTTTCTCTTCTTCGGTGGCATACCTGGTTTCTTCCTCAAATTGCCTTTTTCAGGGTCATAATATACAATTGGGTGACCATCACATTCAGGAATGTTGGTTGCTTGATGTTTGGCTCCCAATCGAGTTGAAGCACGAGGGTATGGATTTCTATCTTCTAGATCAACTCCATCCTCTAGCCTCGAATGCATCCCCAAATACCTCATTGGCCATTCTTCTTTCAATCTCCTTTGTTCCAAGGTAAGATTGGAATCATTTTTCAAAAATTCACTCGCCATAATTTCGTATGTTGGTAAAGGTTGAGAATCTTCTTCATCTTCTTCTTCGCCTTCATCCTGGGAAGAACTTGTTGACTGATTAGCTGATGTAATTGAAAATGTATCGTCCTTTATAGGTGAGCTCAATTCACTTAAACCAGAAGTAATTTCTTTTTCATTTGAAGATTTGTTATCATGAGAAAGCATAACTAATCTTTTGTTTTGATATGCTAGATCTTGTTCCTTAGTACAAACAGCACAAGCCCAAGAAAATCCTCGACTAGGTTTTTTCAATAAAGGGGGATCTAAACAATACATGTGGTAATACTTATGACAAACAACGCAATTAATTGTATCTTGGGGAGAATCACACCATAAATCACACTTTTTACAATTTCTTGAGCTTGAACCAAAACTACTAATTAAACTTTTAGTTCTTTGGCTTTCAACAAATATGAACTCAAACCTTTTATTTAATGCTAAGAGAAAGCTTTTACTTTTACTACTAGGAGAATCACCATATTTTAGTAAATCTTGAGTCAGTAAAATTTCATAAAATTTAATCATGTATCGATCGAAAAGTTTATCAAAGTAGAAACAATTCGGTTTTAAAGAATAATTTTCTAAAGCATTAATTGAATTAATAGGACTTGAAGATTTTTTTCCCTGACTTTTCCCATCTTTAATACTAGTATTATCGAATTTTAGTTTGTTATAATCATTTTCGATATCTTGCTTATGCCTCACAGTTATGAGACCTCGATAACTTATGAATGGACAAGTATCTGTATGCATTGAAGCAAATAGTAATCTTGAATCAGTTGTCGATTTTGAAATATCCCGAGGTCGGTAAAACCATTGAATTTGGAACATATAATCATTAGCATCGAAGATGGGGCCATTTTGATCTTGGACAAGATTGTGGTTCTTCTTGGCTGTAAAACCCATAATTCTGCCAACATAATAAGGTTCACCAGGAGGTTCACTTATCATATAAATGTAATCACCTTTAGTTAAGTAAAAACATGATTTTTTAGATGAAGAGGATCTTGTATGTGGATAATTGGGACAATATAATGTTTGAGTAGAAATATCAACATAAGCATCGGATAGATCTAATTTATTTGAGAAAAAATCATCATGCTTAGGTTTTGGTTGCCAATTATATGGAATCAAAATTTTTGAATTTGAATTTGAATTTGCTTTTGATAAATCGATTTTTTTCCCGGATTTCTTTTTCAATATGGAAGCAGGAATAACAATACCGTCATCTTCATTGATTTCTTCTAGAGTATCATTATAAGATTTATTTACAGTAGCCTTTCTTTTGGGTCTGATACCAGACATTTAAAACCGGTGAAAAAAAATACTGAAAAATAGGGGATTTTGATGTCGAAAAATTGAATAAATTGAATGAATAATCAATTAAAATATCAATAAATACCGTCACAACCTATTAAATCAGTAAATTTTATCAAAATTTTATTAATTAATCAAAATTAATAAAAAAACGCTAGTAAAAAATTTATGAGCCCAAGCGAAACAAAAGCACCAAAGATAAAAGACCTGGCAACCAAAAAGCAACCACAATTAAACCGAAGGAAACAGAAGAAAAGAGCAGAAAAGAGACAATATCAGATGGAAACATAACTTCAACAAAACATAAATGTAAACTTGAGAAAATTTCTACTTAACATGAACTCATGAAATTTTACTAATCATCAAACCCATGAAATTCTACTAACCATAACCCATGATAAAACTTAGGAGTAAGAGGAACAGAATCTAAGTTAAACCATTGTAAAAATAGTAAAAGTTACAAGTAAAATGCATATGGATCAACAATAGGTTACGTTGACAATTAGCAAGTAATTGTCAAGTGAGTAAAAGTAAGTTACTAGTGATAATCGAGATTTCATTGTCTCAAGTATTGTTAGATCAATCTAGTGTTACGTAGTATATACCATACGTTAAATATGAACTATATAGAAACTGGTTACAAGAACAGTTATATAGAAAGCTATAATAATACCAGTTTTCATATTACTTATGATAGTTGTAGTTGTATTATAGCGGTTTGTAGTAGTTCTTTACACATAGCCACAGGTATTATGTACAGTCGTTAATAGCTATTACGTAAAGCTATTATTTACACTTATTTGACCATTGTGATAGCTGTTATCTAGCTCTGGTAGAATGGAATCTACACTATGGTGACATATTAACTCTGGAAATCTTCACCGAGTTGAGCCATTTATAGTTACCGTTTCGTACTCAATTACAAATCTACTACTCTTTCATACTCGCTGTCACTAGCTACTTCTCTAACAATCCTATAGCATGGTTTTTAAATCTATACATCTCTTACAATGAATCCTCATTCTTACTTAAATGATACTGGGTTAATAATATACAATATTCATATTCAGTACGTAGTTGATTTCCCATTATCACTAATTTATTTTCTCGTATCAATGCTGTTAAAAAAATTCATCTTGGAAGAGCAATTATGTCCAAATTGTAACATGTTTCGGTCCCATGGATATTTGCCCCAAGGGGTACGAGATTGTAATACAATTTGGTACCATCGTATTATTAATGAATGGTTCACAACGGAGTTTTATTCAGTTTTCTACAGTATGTGTTTTACGTTATAATGACGTAAATGTACACAGTATACATTCCCGTTATTCGAACCCAACAAACTCATTTGACTCCACATCCAGTTAACAAATGATTAATGTAAATTTTAAAACCTTTGAATTTAGATTAAATTCTTATATTCTTTTTGAATATGTAAATTTATCGTTACATAAGTTTACTTTGGTTGTAGTTTTGCATCCGAAGGTTTGCTCTCGCCTACAATTCAATAATTCAGAATATTAGTCGATATTTGCCTTTTTCATCTATTATGTCAAAATTGACCCTCCTAATCATTATATGTATCCTCTATGCATTGGACACCAGATTATGATACATAGAGTTTGTTTTTGACTGATGTATGTAAATGTATTGTGTTCTATAAATTTTTGAGCCTGATGTAACCCTTTATTCACAATAAGACTTCCTGCAAACAGTGGTACAATATTTTTTAGTTAATATTGAATGATTTATTAATAAACACCGGTAGGAGATCCTCGTCTTTACCATATTGTCTATTATCTGTTTATGGTGTATACGCCACAGGGTGTGACTTTCATGGTTTTGTTTTAAAATTTAATTCTTTAATTATTGTATCCTATGGAGTCGAAGTAACAATTACATGTTCTGTTATGTTTTTTGGTTTGAATTTTTTTTAGTTTGGTATCTATACATCACCTTTCTTTAATGCAGCTTCAATTTCAGTAATTTCATCAATGGAATTGGCAGTTTCAAGTTTGAATAACAAAGTCTTTCGTTCTTCGTCGGTCAATTTGTTAGCAATCGACTGAATAGGTAGTTTGTCATCTAAAGATTTATTATTCAAAACACTCAATGCCAATTCATTCATCGTATCGTCTCCAAAGAGTTCTCGGGATTTTTTCCTCTCTTTATCTGTCACTTTTTCAAAGTCCAACACTTTCAAACTAGGGATCAACCAAATGACAAATAATCGATAATATTTTAATTTACAAATTGGATTATTAATCAAACATAAGTTGGTCAAACTGGTCAATTTTTGCCAACTGACATCAAATGATTTGATATTGTTATTCATCAATGATATTGTTTGTAAACACTGGGGTAATTGTCCAATGGTTGTGACATAATTATTACCTAATAATAACACCAGTAAATTTGTAAAATTTAAGGGTATACCACCTAATTCAATAATTTCGTTATCAGTAAGATCAATTACATCATACTTGTCTTCTGTTATCCCCAAGTTTTCAATAAACGGTATTTGAAGACTCCGTAGTTGTAATGTTAACTTACCTTCAGGATTTATCACTCTCGGTGAAGAATCAATTACCAGTGATGTCAATCTCATAAAAACAAAAACGTGAACAATAACAAGAAGATGAATCAATAGTAGCAACAAATACTACCTAAACTCTTCTAAATACTGCTAATACTACCGGCGTCTATTGCATCGCTTCTATGACCATAGTCAAACTAAAAAGTTTCTATCCGGGTAACTCTCCTACCAGTTTTAGCAGCGTCAACTCGGTCAATGGGTTTACTAGTTAAGAGTTGGTAGGTTTCAACTGTAGTTGAGGGGTTTTGAACGGTGTATTGCATCCAGGGTGTTTGTTTGAACTAGCCGAACGAGATATTACTGCGCAGTTGAATTTGATTGTACAAAAAAGCTGCATAGGTATCAATTTTTATTGGTATACAAAGGTGAAGTACTAATTGTAAATCAAAGGTTATCCGAGACAATCATCGACAACCAAGGAAATATCGAAAGTTCCATTCAGGAAATACAACATTGAGGTCAATATAATCTGGCCAGTATATTTGGTTGAAAATTGAGGTACATTTGGTTGAAACTTAAAGTGATATAAATAATTACTACTGTTGAAAGGAATCATATTTTTCTTACTCTACCAGAACAATATTGAATTATTCATACAAGTTTAAAGTATTAAACATATTTGTGCTTTATCGTCATTTTTCATATCCAAGAAATACATCATACTTTTGATTCCAACGAGAAAAATCGTACGTTTGAATTCACATTCGTACTTTGACTGATATCCAAGGTTTACAGTTTGATTATTGTTTTGTTCTGATTTGGTGATTTACTTTTTTTTTGACTATGATCGAATTAGAAGATAGAGATATACCGCAAATACCGGGGAATAAACTAAATCGTCAGGATACTCATGAATTACAATTAATGGTGGCAGATTTACTTGGTCGAAGAAACCCCGGGTTTCCAGGGTCACAACCAGTCTCATTTGAAAGAAGGCATTTACAAGAAACGTTAATGAAGAAAGATTATTTTGTTTGTGAAAAATCTGATGGTTTAAGATGTTTACTATTCATAATACATCATCATGAAAATGGTGAAGGAGTTTTTTTAATTACACGAGAAAATGAGTACTATCACATCCCTAAAATTCATTTTCCTTTGACAGTTACAGAAACTGAAAAAGAGCCAAGTTTTCATCATGGTACTTTATTAGATGGAGAACTAGTACTAGAAAATAAAAATGTAAGTGAACCAATTTTGAGATATTGTATATTTGATGCTTTGGTAATGAATGGAAAGTCAATAGTGGATAGACCATTACCAAAAAGATTGGGTTATATAACTGAACAAATTATGAAACCATTTGATCGATTTAAAATCAAAAATCCTGAATTTATTAACTCAAAAGAATTCCCATTCAAAGTTGGTTTTAAAGCAATGTTGGCCTCTTATCATGCAAATGAAGTTTTAAATAAAAAAGATCAATTGTTTCATGAATCTGACGGATTGATTTTCACCTGTGCTGAAACTCCATACGTATTTGGAACTGATCAATCTTTACTTAAATGGAAACCAGCAGAGGAAAATACTATTGATTACAAGATTGAATTTGTATTTAATCAAGTTCAAGATCCCGATAAAGATGAAAAAGATCCTGATTCCACATATATTGATTATGACTCCAAACCTAATCAAATTAAATTAAAGGTTTGGGAAGGCCAACAAACTCATTCTGAATTTGCTGAATTATATTTAGAAGACTCAGATTGGGAAAGATTAAAGCAACTTAATCAACCTTTACAAGGGAGAATTGTTGAATGTAGAAAATCAAAAATTCCTGGATTATGGGAAATGTTAAGATTCAGAAATGATAAATCTAATGGAAATCATATATCTGTTGTTGAAAAGATATTATTAAGTATTCAAGATGGGGTCCGAGAAAAAGAAGTTTATGAAGCATGCCCATTAATAGCAAAGGCATGGAAACAAAGGGAGCAAGACAGAAGAAATGGTTCTTCTCAGTCAATGCAAAAACGACCACCACAAAGTAGGCCATCGTCATCGAATGATGAGCCGCCTACTAAAAAAGTAAAACAAGCGAATGATGAGCCACCAGCTAAATTAGAAAAGCAATCAAATGGTGATGAAGGATTTGATATACCCGCTTATGAAGACAGTGATTCTGATAGTTAAATGTGTATAGTAATGTAGCATTATGTAAAATAAATAAGGACATACTAATAGAGTTGTAAGAGTTTTGAAATGGAAACAAAAAAAGAATAATAACCTTATAAATCCTATTCAAAGATCATACCTACAGTAAAACAGTGAAATGATAATATTGGAGATTTATAACCTACCAAAAACTAATATACAATATTAATATATATGTATATATATACATATATAGATAAATACCCGGATCAATAATGTTTTGGATTTTACCTTTCTAAATTGATGTTATTACCGAACTTGTCATATAAAGCAGCTTTCAATTCGGCTAGTTTTTCATCAATCTTGACCATTTTCTCATCAATGGATTCAATTTTGTCTTTTAATTGAGTTTGTTCAGCTTCAATTCTTTTTGTAGCAGATTGAACCGATAAAAAGATAAAACAATCTCCAAGCTTATACTGAATTTTTTCATCTTCGTCTAATAGTTCAATCTCTAAAGATAAATCATCGAAATAGTCTAATTCTTGTTTTAGAGTCGATAATTCCAATTCTAATTCATCTTTATTATTGATCAAAGTTGAAAATTGATTGATTTTTTGTTGATCTTGCCACTCAACCTCAGTTGAAGTGTTCTTCTGGCCTTGAGGAAGTAATTCCATGTTACTTGATAATAGTAAATAGTAACAACTTCTGGTGAAAAGATCATCGGTAAGGTCCGAATGGTAGCCCCGACAATTAGAAATGTGTAACCTGACAAACAAGGCAAATGAGAAGAATATCAAAACAATAGGTTTGTTAATGTCAATGACATTTATAATGACATTCATTATGACGATTTAGATTTAATCAAGGTTACTTGCGCTTTAACCCACAAAGTTCATGGTCATGTTTTACTAATAACATCCAATTTGATCAAGTTGATCTCAACGCCAATCAATATTCGAGTACAAAAGTATTATAACAAAAGAAGTAACTTAGTGTGGGAACTCCCAAGTTTTAATCAACCTTGATATTTTACCAGACTAAGTTAACAAGCCTTTGATTTGTTGACAATTGTAATATCCCAAGTATATCTGTTGGTATCGATGGATGTAGTTGTAATTAAAGTTAATTTTCCAGATTTTGACATGTTCATTGATACTAAGAAAGTAGAATTGTCACTTAATGAGAAGACACCTAGAATAGTATATTGCAAGATTTAACTTGCAACAAGATCAACTGCAAACTAGGGCACCATCATTATACATTTGAATTTTAGAGAATATAGATTATACAAGAAGAAAGATATCACTAATTAACTTGAACACTGAACCTAAAACTGTTGATTCAGCACTTATAAACACATTCTTTTGATCTCACATCTATTATATGATCATAGATTTTTATCTATGATCATCATATTCTAGATGTTTTTCTATTTTTCTTCAATAATAAATCTGTTTCTATCTTACTACAATCATAGATCTAGTCTTCATCCATGACAATGTTTACGTCGCCATAACCCTCAACTATAATACTGCCTCATATAAAATATGTACTACTATATCCTGACTCGTATAAGAATCCTGACTCTCTCACATAGACTACACTCACTCACTCACTCACACACACACACTGTGTGTGTGTGTGTGTGTGTGTGTGTGTGTTTTACATGATATTATTTGTTATTAATGGGCAATTGGTGTCTCCACTTCTATTATCTCCACTTCCACACACTCCGCAATGGCAATTCGAGTATTATCTAGTTGTGCCCTGTCATCGATTATCATCAATGACTTAAACCGTTTTGGTTTAGTTACACAAAACTGAAAAACCGCTATAAAAAAAAATTAAAAAACAAAAACTCCTTCCCGAAAATAGAAAAATAAGCAGAAATTAATAATAAACACTATACACATAATTTCATTTAATTCATAATCTTACTTACATGAATTCATTTTTACATGAATTCATTATTTCTTTCATTCATTCATTTATTCATTCTATTATTCTTATTTTATTTCTTTCTTTCTGTCTTTCTGTCTTTCTTTCTTTCTTTCTTTCTTTCTTTCTTTCTTTCTTTCTTTCTTTCTTTCTTTCTTTCTTTTTCGGCCAATTACTAATATTTTAATAGAAACTATCCCAATTAGGAAAATTAGCCTTCTAGTCTTAATTTTACTACCATTTATTATTATTTACTACCATAAAATTTATGTAAACCTCGACCTAAACCTTTTTTTTTTCTTATTAAAGGGGGACATGGGGGGGGAAAAAAATAAAAAGCGGCTATCAATGGAAACAGTCGGCGTATGAGCCCTGGTTGCCTATAGTTTTGATCGCTAACGTCAATTGATAGCGTTAACTAAACTATATATAAATAATATACCACTTCATGAATTAAGATATTATTAAAGTTGTAATAACAATAACAATAACAATAAGAAAAGACATGCCATCAAAGATTGATAACTATATCCTTACGAGAATTACTGATCAAGATGAGATTAATATTTCTCGATTTCATAATGGTAAATCTTGGAAAGGGTGTTTAACTCGGGATGATTATGTGGTTCGAGAACGGGTTTTGGGTTTATGTGATCAAACTAAGGAATTATGGGTTTTAAAATTAACTGAAGATTATATTGAAAATCCAACTTTATCAACTATTGAAGTTTTAATTCGTCCAAGTTTAAAATTTATCAATGGTAAAATCACTTCTACTTTATGTGCTTGTATTGGTGGTGTTTATGTTTTACCAGAAAATAGAGGTAAAGGTTTAGCAAAAATTATGGTTGATTTGTTAATTCAACAATTGAATGTTGATTATATGTTTTTATACTCGGAAATTGGTGATTATTATAATAAATGTGGGTTTGAATCTTTTGAAGTAAAATTAATAGAATGGTCATTTCCTAAAAATCATGAAAATCATGAAAATCATGAAAATTATGAAAAAATTGATCAAATTGATCAAGTTGAAAATTTTGCCAATAATTCGATTGATCAACAATCAAACTGTCAAGAATTCAACAATAGTTTAAATTGTAATGATTTTGAGGTTGAAGAGTTGAAATTTTTACAATTTGACGATTTGATGAATCAATATAGTAATCAAGTAAAACAAGAGTTACAAGAGGTTTCATGTGATGGTTCCAGTTTTGTTTGTCTTGATGTCAATTCCAACCCCGTTGATTGGTTTCATTTAAGATCAAAATATATTGAATATTTATTATTCAATAAAAATAGTAAAAAATTTGATTTTAACACCGCTACTTATAATCAAATTATTACCCAATTAAAATCTTTTGGTAATCAAACATTTGGTTTAAAATTATCAAATTCAAATAGTTTGGGATTCATTGTTTGGACTCAAGATTGGACTTCAAATAATGAATCTTATTTAACTATTTTAAAAATTGTGGTTTTAAAAGGAGATCAACAAGAAATGACTCAGAAATTGATTGAAACTTTTAATCAATATATTCAAAAATGGACTATTTCAAAAATCATTTTATGGGAATCAGAGATTAACTATAATCATAATATTAAACAATTCTTAGTTGATCATTATCATGCAAAAACCAATATTGAAAATAAATCAAGATCGGCTATATTGATGAAAGATCCTACTGATCAACAAAAATTATTAGACGGTAACATTGTTTGGGCTGGTAATGAAAAATTACCTTGGTTTTGATTTATTTATTTATATGCTGGCATAGTAAATAGTTGTTGAACTTGGTATCCAGGTTTATAGAGATCAACAAGAATTAAAAATCTTTTAAACAAGAAGCATGTAGATTAATAACAAGAAAAATAAGTAGATCATAAAAAAGAAAAAATAAGTAGATCAAAACGACAACTTCATAACTTGGACCCAACTATCTCTTTCCTTATGAAATTGAAGTTTGTCGAATTTCTACTTCACATAAATAAACAAGTGATTCATTCTTCTTCTTCTTCTTCTTCTTCGCTCATTCGATACTGTATTCTAAGAAGTAGACCCTTGACCTTATCCGGGCTGTGCGGCTCAGGTTAGGTTTGGTACGAGTAGATCATAAATTTTAGTATAGGCGAAGTGAAGGTGGTATTGTAAACATGGTCAAGGATTATACATACTATGAGATCTTAGGGGTAGAGTGTACAGCTAGTGAGTTGGAGTTGAAGAAAGCTTATCGGAAGCAAGCAATCAAATTACATCCTGATAAAAATGGTAATGATCCCAAAGCAAGTGAAAAATTTCAGCAATTAGGTGAAGCATATGGGATTTTACAGAATCCAGATACTAGGGCGTTGTATGATGAGTTGGGGATTGATGGAATGAAACAACAAAATCCCGAAGTTGCTGCTGACATTGATCCAACTGAATTTATGTCGATGGTATTTGGAGGCGAAGGGTTTAAAGATTGGATAGGTGAGTTAACAATGATATCAGATTTAGCTAAAACTGCAGAAATCTTGGAAGAAAATGACAATGAACAAACTAACGAACAAAACATCACGATTAATGGTAAAAAGTATGACGGCAAAAATGATAATCATGAATTAATAGTTAATGATGATATTCCATCATCCAAGCAATCATCCACCACGGAATTAACCTCGGAATCAATTAAAAGGAAGAAGAATCAAAAGATCTCTAAACAGCAAAGAGAAGAAATTATCAAATTACAAGAAGAATTGAAAATTGAAAAGCAAAAAAGAATTGATGAATTATCAGTTACTTTAATTGACAGAATTGACAAGTATCTTTTAGTCAAAGATAATCCTGAAGGATTAAACAATTTCAATCAAAAATTACATCAAGAGTTTGAAGATTTGAAAATTGAAAGTTTTGGGTTACAAATGTTACACTTGATTGGTTCAATTTATATCGCTCAAGCTCATGCTACTTCCCACTCTTTGAAAACTTTTGGTGTTTCTAAAATATATACTTCAGTTAAATCAAAGACTAATACCATGAAAACTGGATTTGCAATTTTGAAAACTGCTTTAGATGCTCAAGCTGCTGTTGAAGATATGGTCAAACAACAAGAACAATTGGAGAAAACTAAAGCTAATGGAGGTGAAATTTCTGATGCTGAAAGATTTCGCCAAATGGAAATGGAGAGAAATATTACTGGGAAATTCTTAGCTACTGCCTGGGCTTCGACTAAATTTGAAATTACTGGAATTTTAAACAAAGTTTGTGATAAAGTTTTGAATGATAAATCTTTGAAAAAGAAACAAAGATTAGCAAGAGCTGAAGCTGTTTTATATATTGGTAAGCAAATGTCAACTGTAGAAAGATCTCCTGAAGAAGATGATGAAGCAAGAATTTTTGAAGAAATGATGGCCGAGGCTACTGCCAAAAAATCAAAAAAAAATCGCCATCAAGTATACAGTGATGAAGAATTTGCCCAATTTTTACATGAACAGTCAGAAACTGACAATTCTCCAAAGAATTAATCTAGCTTATAGACTTCTAGTTTCAATATATAATTTTTATGGTAGTGCATATTGGCGGGCCTGTATTTTAAATTTTAAAACTATGAATAATCAATTTATATAAAATTTACATACTAGATATAAGAAAAATGGCTTCATCAAAGGATGTTTTAAAGTTGTATAGACAGTTATTACAAAAGAGTAACCGGTTTGATAATTATAATTTCCGAGAATGGTCAAAAAGGAAAGTGATCTATGATTTCAAATCTCATAAAGATTTAAAGAATCAAGATGAAATCAATTTGTTTTACAATAAAGGGATCGCTACATTAGCACAACTCGAGAGACAAACCGCCATATCTCAAATGTTCACATTTGAAAAGCTAGTTGTAGAACCCTTATCCAGGCACCACTAAGTTTACCATAGCGGCATCTTGATACGATAAGATAAGGTCTTACATGCTGTTCAAGATAAAATCTTACGAGTGGTTCATGAGCATTCTATTTGAAATGATTGTATATAGTTTGTGGATAGGCAAATGCTATTAAGCTTGTGTCTTCAAAAGTCAATAGATAAAAATAAAAAAAATTTACATACATTTACAGTTGTAGATATTATTGGATACCTACATTGATTCTTGGACTGAAAAGGAAAAAAATTTAAAGATTGCCTATGTCTCTGTGGTTTTCCATCTTAAACGAATATGGCTACCAACATAGTGTTTAGTCATTTACTAAGCTAAAAGGCAAAAAAAAATAAACGACCTCGGTGAGGATCGAACTCACGATCTTGAGATTAACAGTCTCACGCCTTAGCCAGCTTGGCCACGAAGTCTTATTATTGAGAGAAACATCGGTTAATTAATTACATAGTTGATGTTTTACAGGACTTACTAATTCTTACCTATAAATTAGGTTCTCCAAATACAAATGCATACATTTTCTAGCTTTTGTTTTGGCTTTTTAATCAATAATTAAGAATGTGTAGAAGATCTATAATCTTTATCTAATAATTATGAAAATTTTGATAAATTTTGCAATTGTTTGCATGTTTACCAAAAACCCGTACCAAACGAAATTTGTACTACTACTAAAAATATCTTCTCTCGTATATTGACAAGATATCTTGAATCAAGTTAATTATCGTTTCTCAGATACTGTGAATAGTTCTATAAATATATATTAATTGAATGAGTGCTACTTATGCTAAAAAGAAAAAGTTATGCTGTCTAACTCAGGTACAACTAAAATAGTTTCCAGACCATTTTGAAGACTTAGATCCATATCAGAATCATTCAATTCTCGACCAAGCTGTTTAATTACAACTTTTGGTAATGCTAAATTACCTACATTTAAAGGTACCAATACTAAATCAAACTCAAAAGTGTTCTCTTGATCTGTTTTAACAATAAATGATTGTTTGTTTGAACCAGAAATCAACCAATTATCATCATTTTGCAAACAGAGTTGAAAAAATTGATCTTTAGATTGTGGGTCTGCAAGAGACCATCTTGTAATGGTGGACAAGTTGACTTTTGTTGGGATTGGTTCTCCTACTAAAAATTGACTTTTTTTTTCAAAGTCAAATTCAATTGTCAGGAGATATTGTAATGTTGGAATTGGCACTGATATATGTAGTTTGTTTTCGCGATATTTCATCGTGTCCACAATAACAATTTTTTCAATCAGTTTATTTATTTGGTCCTGAATTTTGATTAAAACTTGTTGATTGTTGATATATTTTGGTAGTACTTCTTCATTAATATGCTTAATTTCATTCGAATTTAGTATCTTTATATATGAGTTTATGGCAAAACTGTTCAAATCATACTTCGCTTTTTCAACAATTAACTTTTTCACAAGTAACTTGTATGAATCAAAAATTGAACCTAAAGTTTTTTCGTACAAATTAAGAATGCAAATTTCACATTCTTCTTGAATATTCAGATAGCATACATCGAGATCTAGGCAATCGTTATTTTGGACTCGATAATTTTTTTTGGGAATGATTTTATAGAAAATTGAAGCTGGCTGTTCCACAAATGTTATTAAAGATTCTGGTGGTGTTTTAGGGCAACTTATTTCATAGCTTTCGTTTCTCGTAACTAATTTCGTAGATAATAGTCTCATTGGTATTCTAGATATTCCAGTACCAATTTGAAATTTTGAGTATATGAAATCTTTACGAAATGTATCCTGTACTGATACGGATATAGCTAATGTTGTATCAACTTCATCTTGCACAATATGATTATAAATTTCACCATCGAAAGTGTATTTAATTTCAGCTTTAACAGTTACAACTTTATCATCATTATAACAATGGTATGGTATTTTAAAATTGATCCTATCTCTTGGATCGATTTTACTTAACTCAAATTTTGAGTTGCCAATAAACTCAACTCCATCGGTATCTAAACGTATTACGACGTGTACATCTTCAATTTTAAGATCTCCATTATTAAGTGTAAGTAATAAGTCTGTCGAGCCTAATTCAATTTCAGTAGAATTACTGAATTGGCACCAGAATTTTTGAGAATTTTGATACAGATAAATATTATTCTTTCCATTGACTAATCCATTCAAATTAGACATGTTCTGATCTATATCATCACATTCTATTCGATTGATTTCATGAACAAACTTGAGATTGTCATTGATTGATAATTTCAACTTCAAAGGAGTGAAAACCCCCATTTTGAAATCATTAGAATATAATCTGATTTTCTTGTCATTTAAGTCAAAATTCGAAGATTCAAATACTAAACTTTCATTAGTTTCAAAATCAGCCATTAATACAGTTATCGATTTTGCATCAAAATCTACTCCAGTTTTATTTTCCAAAATCAAATCAATAAAATACTTATATGAGCTATCATCAGCATGAAGATATGGAATTTGGGTTAAATCAAAAAAAGATTCAAGGGGAAATTCGACAATCTCTGACATCTTTTCAGAATATTCAACAACTTTTTGCAACAAGCTTTCCAATTGTGATTTCTGCTTAATTATACCATAATTGCTGATACCAATTAGATCATTACCACTAACATTGGTAAATAATTTTAAGAATGTACTTGTCAATAATTTATAGTCTTTAATACTTGATTGAGTTAAACAATCCAAATAGACTTCTAAAAGAAATCCTCCCATATAGTTCCAACCATTACTGATAAAGAAATCGTAAGACTCTTGTAAAATTATAAGGGCTTCCTCATAATTTTTCTTTTGATAATTTAATAATGCCAAATCAATACTTAAAATATCAATAGTTTTTGATCTGCCACTTTTAACGAAATCTTCGATAACTGACTCAGTAATGGATTCAAAATATTGAAAAAAAGATTCTTCTGATTTAACAACCTTCAAAATAGGTTCATAAGAATAATCACGAGTAATCTGGTCATTTAAATTAATATCTATTTGAATACCACGAATGTAGTAACCAAATTTTTGACCAATTTGTAGATATTTGGATCTCTGAAACAATTTTAATTCACCAGTGAACTCTAATATTTCGTGCAATTGATAATTCAGATCATTTGCTTGTAACTTTTCATTATTGATTTCTATTAGTTTTGAACAAATTGGTAAATTAAGATAATAATCACATAACACGATAATAAATTCATTTAGATCATCTTTTTGAAAATGATCTAATAAATCTTGCATAAATTTAATTAATCTTTGGAAAAGACTGGATATATAAATGGCAGAAATTGATAAAGATTTTGAAAAATTAGCTAAAGATTGTAATAAAATTGATTGATTAACGAATAATGAACACTTGATATCAAATAATGCAGAATTTTCATCCATCGTTTTTAAATTAATCATTTTCATTGAATTTTCAAATTGATAACTTTCATATTTTCTGGGTAAATTAATTTTGTTTGAAAATTGGATAGTTTTTGATAATTGGTTTAAATCAATTTGTAAGTCATCATATATGTCTAATGAATCTTGGAATAGTCGCATATCATTAAATAAATCACCCAACTGCAATCTTGTTTTAAAATTTTCTAACGAAATATCACGATTTAACTTGTTAATTAAATAATCATACTTTTTTGAAAAGGATGATAATAGATTCAATTTCAAAGTTTGGATTATTTCGTTAATAGATTCCAATTTAATCAAATTAGCATCTTGTTGTTTGATTTTGAAACATCTTAATCTATTTTTAGGATAATAATCTAATTTATTTAATTCTTGACCATCTTGACCGAAATCCAACTTCAATTTATCATACGCAGAATGCTTTACTAGTGTTGAAGGCTTGTCCTTGACAGTCAGCGGAATGTACAAAATAATCATCCATTCAGAGTCATATCGTATGACTAAACTTTTCAACCATTCCTTGATTAAAGGTCTGACTTGGGATCGATATATATCCAAAGTATCATATTTCACAAGCATAAGACGTGAATATATCGATTCATCGTTAGTTGATCCTGGTTTTGGTACTTCTTCCACTAAATTGACTGGCAATAATGCTATCGATTGTAATTTGGATTCACCATGCTTCCAATGAAGGTTTGTAAGGGGGAATTTCGTTTCTAAATCATCTTTGACTAATGGTAGGATATCAAACGGATCATAGTAACCAATTTTGATAGGATTCCTCAAGTTTAATTGATCCAATTCCATTAATTCATTGATTTTACAACCAAATTTTGGTCCTCAGCCATTAACTGTATGGTCGTGTCAAAAACAAAACTGTCAAAATCAAAATTTCAAAAAAAAAAAAAAAAAATAAAATTTCAAAAAAATGCGCAAACCCGGAATCGAACCAGGGGCCCAACGATGGCAACGTTGGATTTTACCACTAAACCATTTGCGCAGATTAGTTATAAGTTTACTAAGCAGTAGTCAACAGACTATGAAATAACGATGGAGATTTTTTAAGTATTTTTCTGATTTCCACTAGAATTAAAAGGTTTATTGTATATCTACAATCCTATTGACAACTAGCAATCATCCTAGATATTTGATATCTTTGTTTTTGTTTTTATTTTAGTTTTTGACTGTGTGAGTTATTAAAGAGACTAACCTCTTTATTGCCTTGATGAAAATATATTTTTTGAAAAAGTCGATTCCGTTTAGCCGGATTTTGTAAAGATGAAAAAAAAAATCAACTTGTATGAAATTATAACTGGAAGTTATACAAATCCAACATAACTATAGAAAAGATAAATGTACATATAACTATCAAATTGGTATTCATTGAATTTTGGAATTGATAGTCAAGTTATCAAAAGTGGTGATTAAATTTAAAAAAAAAAAAAGTTTAACACAAAAAAAAAAATCATTAGCGGTTAACTATACGTGACTTGTTTGTCAAGGACCATAGTGAATCAACACTTTAGCACCTATTCGACCTATAACCGCCGACCGATTTATAAACTTATTAAAAAATATAGTTTTTATTTTGTAAAAATGTCTAACAACAATCGTAACAATCTTAAAACCGGATAAGAACCGCGAATAAGTTTAGTAAAATTCATACATAAATAAAAATGAATATATATATACATATATATATATATACATATATATAAATATATTCAAATGATTATAGATACTTCTTAATATTTTCATGATTGTAGTAACGAATTGTTATATTGAAACTTTATGGTCTCATTATTCATGACAATCAAATTATTGGCTACATATATTTCCATCTTTGTGCGATTAAACATGAAATATTTATTATTGACCCAATATTTTTCAAGAGTTTCGACTACATCTAGAGAGTCAACTAGTTTGAAACTATAATATCAGGATATTCTTATGCTTGGCATTTTGAAGGTGAACCTAGACTTCTTGTAGACTTTTCAGTGTTCCCGAAACTCGTCAACTTTCTTACAAATGTGGTAAAATCACCAATATAAAATACTAAAAAATTTAATTTCCATATTAAAACCCTAACCAATTGGAAAACCGATACATAAACCAAATCCAGTAAGACAATTTCTGTTCGAATATATGCTGATTTTTACTGGAATAGAAGAGAGAAATAAAGACAAAATAACAAAAATAAAACGACATCTAAATGCCAACAAGTTTACTCTTAATATCCATCACAAAAAATATTTTTATTACCTCGAAAATCATCATAAAATTAACCAGGACCAATGCTTGCCTAATTCAATATATCTATTTGTCCAAGATTGCTATTTATGTTAGAACTTTGATAGTTTTATACATTCTACTTTATCATAAAAGATCTAACGAGTAGCATGCACCATTTCTTTTTAGTAAAATAGCAATGAAAGTGCCCCCTGAGAGTAATTCTATGTAGCCAATATGAAACTATCCATATAGACCAAGTAAGTAATTGAAGATCTTTCGACTCCGAATTGAATATATCGACACAACAACAATCTCGCCATTATGGTTCAATAATCATCCAATACAACCCCATAAAATTACTATTCCTGATAAGGCAAACTTTTTGTTTAAATGAGATAAGTCCGAAATAACCGATTAGAAAAAGCAACACCAGTTTTCATAGTTTGCGAAAATTGAAATTAAATAATTGAGTTTACAAAGAGTAAAAGAATCATTATCTGTATTGTATCCATTGTATAGTTTGAAAATTGATGTTAAATTTCGTAGTTAAACTTGGTAGACTGTAACAATCCCATTAAGACGACACGACATTTTTTTTATATGTTTACACCCCAGAAATTTTTAAACTTCATTCCCGAGGGTACATAAAAAAAAAAATGGACGACTATGGCCGAATTTAAAAACCAGAAGATTTGCACCCGTTTTGTTCCGTAGATATATATACAAAAGTTTTATCATATTTATTTAATTATGATATGATGACCATGGATAAGAAGCAGATTACTCAAGCAGTGAATACAATACAAAAGGAGAATTTTGATTTGAAAATCAACCTCTTAAGTCTAATAAATGATTATAACCAATTGAAAAAATTAGTAGTAACAAATAATTGTCATAAACGATGTTTCCTGGAATTAGAACAATTGAATTCCAATGAGAATAAAGGCATCAAACTTGATATAGATACCAAAGTAGGTTATGATAATAAACTCGGGTTTGAAAAACTTTCTGATACTAATAAAATGTTTGATTATATTCATGATTTCGATTCTGAAGATGAGTATATGTTAAGTAGAACTACATCACCTGGAAGTGATTCTTTGATGGAAACATTAACAAGACTGAACACCGAGTTGTCAGTAGATGGAAAGTCGGGGAATTTGATGCGTTTACCAGTATATAATGACAAGAGTTATGAGTTAAAATTTGAAAATTTTTTAGAAGATGTGATAGAAGGAGAAGGATTTATGGATAGTCGATGATACAAAAGGCGACAATATACTTGAAAAACAACTATTGATACCAAATACCTCTATACTATTATGTTAAACAATCACTAGTAGCAATGAGGAACAAGTTTTCAAATTTTTTATATATAAAAGAATTTTCACAAAAATAGTGAATTTTGATTTAGTGAATGGTTGGCATGTATCTTATTTAATAAAGACCCTCATTCCCCATTATTAATGAAAAGTCATGATTCTTTATTTGGAGCAGTGAAGGTGTGAAAATCGTGGTCAAAAAAGAGAGTTGAATCAAAGAGATGAAATTTTATGATTTTTGAGACATTAAAAACTAATACAGTTATTATTCAACGATCAATTAATCAATTTTGGCTATTTGAGTTGTCAAAGTTCATGCAAATCAATCATTTTTAACTTTTCACTGGGAAATGATTTTTCAGAGGAATAAAGAGAATATTTTCGAATTAATTGTTCAAAAAAACGATTTTTTCTAATATTACAAATTTTTGATCAAGGTACAAACTCGTATACGGTATAACTAAGACCCAAACGTTTTCGTTGCATTGAAAATCATCAATTGAGTGGTTTTTTTTCAACTTGACCACTATATGATTTTTCACGCACCTCAAACACCGAGGGCTTGAAAAATTTAAAACCTAATAATTGAAAATAATGAACGAAAATAAGGGGGTAATCAATGACATTAAGATATGGACAAATGATAGAGTTCTCCACTCAGTATTATTAGCATTAACATCAGCATTAAAAACTTTCAACAAAATATAGACAAAACAAGACAAAACAAGACAAAACAAAACAAGACAAAACAAGACAAGACAAGACAAAACAAGACAAAACAAGACAAAACAAAACAAAATAGAATAAAGTAGAACAAAAACAAAACATAAAAAAAATAAAAAAATTGATTCAAATTAGCGTTTTGTCTAATTTGTATTGCAATACAATTTAATTAGGTACTAAGTACTACCATATTTATTAGGGGCGGATAGTAGGGTAAATACTATATAAATTATGATTTATGAAAAAAACTCAAAAAAAAAAAAAAAAAAAAAAAAAACCTTCATTGTAGATTTTTCTTCATCACATCTCGAATCAAATTAATTATCATCTGATATCAACAATAACTTTTTCCAAACAATTCCGAATAATTATCGTAATAATAATAATAATAATAATTGAAATTACAATGGAAATAATATTCAAAAGTAATAATTCTGGAAATTACACTATGAAGCCAACCACTGACAACTCGATTGTCATCAGGGTGGGTTTTACCTTGATTTTATTTGACTCATGATTCAGTTTTGTGGAGAGCCGTCTTAACGGGATATTTACATTCCGATTATTATTTTGAGCGAAAGATGGGATGATATTTTTTTTTTTTGTCTCAAACTCCGTGAGTATCGTGTCCAGTAACTCATAGCATTGACAACAAGTAGCATCACCAACTAAAACAAATAAAACAACAACTAAAACAACAATTAAAACAACCATATTTGAACTCTTATGTATCATTCAACCTAGAAGTAGTTGTTCACAACCGTGGTGTACAATTATCATACCTTCAGCGATAATAGTTTTTTGCTGGCTACAACGTAACGTTGCTGTTGTGCAGTATGTAGTATCAAAATCAATTTAGGTTCATTCTAGTTCTTTCTAATTATGTTACTACTATCTGATTATGTAATCCGGTTGAGGGTTTTTCTTTTGTCAATGAATCTAGTTGATTAAAAATGATATCATTATTTGTCAACTAAGAGAGTAGTCGAAAACGTGTAAGTTTTGAAATTTCACAATTACTAATGAATAAAAAAAAAAAAATATTCATATATACATATATATATTTTAGAGTATAGTATTTTCGACATTGTTGAATTTTATCCATTTCAGACTTTTTACTCTTTTTGCACCTTGTCTTTTCAGTAGTTAGTTGCAACTGTTCCTGCTCATTTGAATTGACTGCCTTTTTCTATCAATTTATGTCATTTGGATTCTTCGTATATTAATAAACTATAGGGATTGATACATTATCGTGCGTTGAATAAATATTTATTTTTTAAAAATAAAAAAAAATTTTTTTTTTTTCCCGGTTAACAAAAATAAAAAAAAAAAAAAAAAAAAAAAAAAAAAAAAAAAAAAAAAAAAAAGAAAAAAGAATAAATTCTTTTTTGTTTTATCCCGTTAACCAAAGAGCTAGCTATATACTCGGTGGGAATTCTCAAAATTTTCTGATTTTTGTTCACTTTATGCCATTTTTGTTTTTATTTTTTTCATTTTTTGTTCTAGTTTACTCTATTGAGTGGTTCTTTACCTTGTAAAACCAAATCAATATTTTTCATAGCTTGAACGGCGGTGAAATCAAAATTCTCGACTGTACTGGCACCAATATGAGGAGTCAAAATAACATCATCACGATTGAATAAATCAGGATGAACTTTTGGTTCATTTTCGAAAACGTCCAAACCAGCAAATAAAATCTTACCATTTTTTAACCCATCAACTAGATGCTGTTCATTAATGATACTACCTCTACCAATATTGATAATTCTGAGAGGAACTTTCATTGAATTTATAAAATTTTCATCGATTAAATGATAAGTTTCTTTTGTTGCTGGGCATGCAATAACTAATAAATCACAAAAGTCAGTAATATCATTTAAACTTGGGTAGTAAGTTGGTTGATAATCCAAACTATCTTTTTCATCTTGAGATAATTCATTTCTCTTAATATAACTAACTTTCATTCCTAAACCATGTAATTTTCTTCCAATGGTTTGACCAATATTACCAAAACCTAAAATTACTGCATGATGATTATTTGGAGATTGGACTAATCTTGAATTGATTCTTTCACCAAAAGAATAACCATCAGTATTGCTAAGTATTGCTTTACCTGAATCTTGATCCCATGTAGATCTTTCCAAGAAATTCCTCACATTAATTGTATGATTATTCTTTAATGATAAGTTATTTTGAAAGATATTAAATTGACGGAAAGATATTAAAGTATTATAAACTACCAAATCAGCTACTGGTTCAGCTGCACCTATACTTGGTACATTAGTTAAGATAATATTTTTTGATTTCATAGCATTACCATCATAGCCATCAAAACCAACAGAACAAATAGAAATAACTTTTAAATTTTTAGGACAATTTTCTAAAATTTCCAGTCTAAACCCACCTAAATACATAAACCCTAACCAACTACCATAAATAGCATCAATATTTTTCAAATCATTTTGAAAATCTGACAATAATTTTTGCTTTGATGATAAATTATAATGAATTACTTGATATTTGTTGCAAAATTCAATATATTCAGGTAATTCGCGGTTCAAATCTCCAATAAACAATACTTGCTGTTTAGTCATGGTATTATAATTCACTATAATTAACTTAATCAATGTGAAATTTGATTATATTTATATTTTAATCATTGTCGCATAATTAACCTAATTGGGTAATAGAAATCAAGTGGTTATGACATTGAGATGAGATGAAGCAAGTGAACAAAACCGTTGACTTTGAACGGGGTAAAATCGGGGTCTATAAACACTAAACCATCAAAATAAGATTAAATTACAATCAAGAATGAAAAATGACTCAAATAGCAAAAAAAAAGAAAAAGACAAAGTGAAAAAACCAAAAAAAACAAACATTTGTTTAGCATTATTTTCAAATTTTTTATTAATCCTATCGATTCATACTCTTTTCCCTCTATGGGTTAATGAATAATTTTTTTTCTCTATTTTCCCAATATTTCTATATAATTCAATATTACGGTGATACCTTCGTTTACGTGTGCATCCTTTTATGTAATATCCCTCTACTCTTTTTTTTTTCATTTTATATAATAATTATTATTACTGTTGTTGCACTGTGGCTCAAAAAGCCAAAATCTTTTTTCTTTAAAAAATACCGTAACTTAAACTGCAAAAACCTTTGAAATTAGTCTGAACTGTAATAGGAAACACTGAGCGACAACAAAAAATTAAACAGTGATGGGTTTAATCAACAGTGGTAAAACACCAACACAGAAATAATCACCATATTAATATAAATTGATATAAAATTAATTCCTTATACATTAATCTGTTTCTGAAATATATATATATATATATATATATATATATATATATATATATGTAGTCACGTGATAATGGTTAAATTGGATTTTAAGTATATGCATGTGTGTATGTATGTATGTATTTTATTATATTGTATGGGACAAACATTTAAGATGGTTTAGGAATATACATAAACTTAATGATGTATGATCATTAGTTGTGACCATTTGTAATTATTTAGAAAGAAGTAGACTTATTAAACTAATGATCACACATTAGTTTAATGAGAATGAGGGTGATTATGCAAGGAAAGAGAGGGGATGGTTCATCTAAATATGTTTTGATTTTCTCATCGTTTTTGCAATCTTGTCTTAAAGTGACATAAATATATAATACTACTAAGATATATACTAAAATACTTGCAATTATACATTTCTACCATAATCAACATTTAAAAACCAGGAATAACAAATCAGTCAAAACAAAACTATATAATTTTCCCTTTATCCAACTTGAAAACTTTCTCTATAATTATTGATTATTTAATTGATTAAATAATCAATTACATAATCAATTGTTTTTGGTAATAATTAAAAATGTCGTGGTTTTTGTTTGGGACAAAATGTCGCACATTTTGAGGAGAATTTTTTTTTATTGTCGCCCTTTTTATTTGCGACATTGGTCAAGTATAAAATTTATTTAACTCATAGTATATTCATAACTTATTATCAAATATGGATTTAAAAGTGATAGAATTCCCAATTACGATTCCCAACCAAGCTAAAGTAGAAAGTATTATTCATGTATCCATGATATCTTCTATTTTTATTAGTTTATTCTTGGGAGTAATTACTAATAATTTATTAGTATTAGTTGCCAGTTTTACAATTCAATTTATTATTACTTTACTATTAGTATTGCCCAATTGGTCAATCTATAAACAACAACCTCAATTACAATGGTTACAAGTCAAATTCTAACTTGAGAGGCGGTGATTCCCCTACTTTTGTCTCAACTATGTCATTTTACCTTCTGTTTATCAAATCGCATTTTTCAACTACTTATGAAAAATCAATTGGCTTTCAAACTAAAAAAAAATATATATATATAAATATATAAATATTCATAAAAAAAAATAGAATTCACATCTTCCTCGATTAAATTCAATATCTACTAAGATTTATCCTATCTTGTTGATTTTGATATCGATTGCACAATTCTATAACAATTACCCAGCCTAATCTAAAAAAAAAAAAAAAAAAAAAAAAAAACTATTAAAAAGGGACCCGATTTTTGATAGCAATTATCATTCTTGTTTTAAATTTTTTTTTTTTTTTGAGTTACATTTCAGGTTTCATTCTATATTGGTTGAACAGCTATGGTATTTTTGGGATTTGATGTTTCGACTCAGCAATTAAAAATTGTTGTCACAAATCGCCAATTACATATTGTCAATACCTACTATGTCGAATTCGATGAAATTTCAAAATATAATACCAAAAACGGAGTTATCACTAATGATGATGGTTCGGTCTTAAGTTGTGTTTTACTATGGTTAGATGCTATAGATTATATTTTTAATAAGATGAAATCGGTTAATTTTCCTTTTGATCAAGTTGTAGGTATCTCCGGTTCTTGTCAACAACATGGTTGTGTCTTCTGGAACCAATCAGGCGAAGAATTATTGAATAATTTGGATACAAGCAAGTCTTTACTGGATAATTTAGTTTCAGGTTTATACCCTTATGCTCCAAATTGGCAAGATCACTCAACTTCAAAAGAATTAACTGACTTTGAAAATTTATGGGGGAAGGAAAAATTAGCTGAAATTACTGGTTCAACTGCTCACCACCGTTTTACTGGTTTACAAATTCGAAAATTTGCAACTCATAGTGACTTAAATAACATTTATCAAAATTCAGCTCGAATTTCGTTAGTTTCTTCATTTATTGCTTCAATTTTATTAAGCAAAATTACTCAAATTGAAGAATCTGATGCTTGTGGTATGAATTTATATGATATTCAAAAACAAGAATTTAATGAAGAATTATTAGCTCTAGCGGCTGGTGTCGAAAATGCTGATGAAAAAACAAAACATGAAGCAATTGAAGAATTAAAATCAAAATTAGGACCTATTTTCCCCATAAATTATGAAAGTTTGGGCAATATTTCTAATTATTTTACTAAAAAATATAACTTCAACCCAGATTGTAAAATCTATTCATTTACGGGTGATAATTTGGCTACAATAATATCATTAACTTTAAAACCAAATGATTATTTGATTTCATTGGGAACCTCAACTACAGTCTTATTGGTTACCAAAAATTATAAACCATCTCCATTTTATCATTTATTCAAACATCCTACTTTACCAGATCATTACATGGGAATGATTTGTTATTGTAACGGTGCCTTAGCAAGAGAGAAAATAAAAGTAGAATTGAATAATAGATTCAACTTACCTTCCGAGTCTTGGGATAAATTCAATGAAGTTCTAGATTCGAGATCAAGTTTCAATAACAAACTAGGAATCTACTTCCCATTGGGTGAAATTGTTCCAAATGCCAAGGCTCAAACCAAGAGGTCTATTCTAATCAATGATTCCTTAAAAGATGTCGAATTAGACG
This sequence comes from Suzukiozyma pseudoglaebosa, assembly GCA_030705115.1. Classification (NCBI taxonomy): domain Eukaryota; kingdom Fungi; phylum Ascomycota; class Pichiomycetes; order Serinales; family Debaryomycetaceae; genus Suzukiozyma; species Suzukiozyma pseudoglaebosa. The sequence continues at coordinate 93,758 of JANIWI010000026.1, read as the reverse complement.
ATAAGAATTGGCTCATTGAAGATGATGTCAATGCGATTATCGACTCTCAAACTTTAAGTTGTCGTTTACGGGCAAGTCCAATGTTGAGTGATGAAACAATCCAATCAAATAATGAACTAAAATCAATTTATTCAAATTTAATTAGTAAATTTGGTACTTTATCTACGGACGGGCAAGACCAAACTTATGAATCGTTGGTTAAACGTCCAAATAAATGCTTTTATGTTGGTGGTGGTTCAAATAATAAATCAATAATCAAAAAAATGGGATCAATTTTGTCGCCCACTGAAGGGAATTATAAAGTGGAAATGCCGAATGCTTGTGGTTTAGGTGGTGCTTTCAAGGCTAGTTGGAGTTATACTTGTGAAACTGAAGGTTATGTTAGGTATGATACATATATTCAAGAAAAATTAGATAAACATGAAGAATTAAAAAAATTTGATGCTGAAGATAAATGGCTAGACTATTTTACTGGTTGTGGGATGTTGTCTAAAATGGAAAGTCAATTAATTCATAAATAAAACTGATATATAGAATTTTTAGATTTTTACCAATAGAAATGAAATTATAACTTACTGCGATGTATAAAATTTCACCAAATATTTTTCACTATGATTTCAAGAACGCTACAAAGAAGGGTAGGATTGTGTCGAGGTAGGTTTATCAGTAGTCTATTGAACAATCCTCATTCTGTAACTGTTGATGATATTAAGAAATCCAATTTCAATGGAGATTTACAAGATTCAATTAAATTGCTTAACGCCATAAATAATAGTACTAATAACAACAAAAACGAAATAAATAGAGTATTAATTCCCGATTTTTCAATTTATTTCAAGTTACCACAAGAGCTGATCAATTCTGATGTTTTGTTGAGGTTGTTACAGGTGAATCCCGGTCGAGTATATACCAGTATTGAACTATTTGAAAAATATGAAAAATTGTTAGCCAATGTAAGTCAAGATATCATCAAGGTTTTGATTGATAAGATAATTCAAGGTGAAGAGTATGAATTGAAAGAATTGAAACAAGATGAATCATTTAAACCCCATGAAGACAATTTGATTAGATTGACAAATTTATTGAAGAAATATGGTATAAATGATGATTTAAAACTTGAATTACTTGACAAAATTAGTGATGATGGTTTATTGAATAGCTTGATTCAGGAAGGAATCATTTCTACTGAAGTTTTACTCAAGTATGTTGAAGATGAAAAATTTGATAGTAATCAATCCATGCAATATTTTAATATTTTAAAATATCTATTCCTCAATTGTCCTGAGTTATTAAATATTAAGCAAGTGGTTGATATTTTGATAATTGGTCGAAAACTAAAACTACAAAATGATGAATTCAGTGAACAAGTGTTACAATATATTGAACAAGAAAAACTTGATATGCCTGCTAAATCACTTTTATTGAGAAATGAATTGATTGAACAATATGGAATTTATAACGATGACTTAGATAAAGCTAATAAGTTGTATCATAAATATCAATCTCATTGTAAATTTGGGATTGATTTGATTCAATATCAATTATTTAAGAGTTATATCTATCAAAGTATCAAAACTGATAATGATACTTATCTTAAGATAGCCCAAACTCTTGTCAACCCCGAACAGTTGAATATTAGAACTTTACAATGTTTGATCATAGGTAACCATAAACATGAAGAAGAAGGATTAAAAATCTTCAATGACTACATAAACCAAGTAAGTAAAGAAGTAAATAAAATCAATTATCGATCATCGTCGGGTTTACTTACGGAAGCATTAATTTTGTCGATTTTATATAATAATGATCGAAATTTAGCCAGTTTAATCTTTGATAAATCAATTGAAAACAAAATGATTGAAAATGAATTTGAAATATCCCAAATCAAATCTCATTTCAAAGCATATGGTCAATCTTTCACTGACAATGACGATTGGGTTTTAGCAAAACCGAATTTTAAACTACACTTATTAAGTTATATACAAAATTTATAACATGCTTAACCTAAAACCAAAAATCCCAACTCCAACTCCTACACTTGCTCTCAATCAGTCAATTTACCCGATACAAACCCCAGATTTGCTTATCATCATACATGGCTGTTTGGTGTGTTTAGCTAAATCAAGCGTCGCCAACCAAAAATTTTTTTTTTCCTACGCACCGCCGCATAAATGACTAATTAGTCAAGTTTGCCGCGATCGAGTCATAGCGATAACGGGTGAAAAATGTGAAAAACTATTGTATAAAAAGAAGTTAATTGGGAGACCATATATTGATTAAGATTGATAGTAATATTTGGAGTTTATTGAGATGTCAAGTCCTGTTTCGATACATTTAAGAGCTGAGACCAAACCTTTGGAAGCTAGAGCTGCTTTAACACCCACTACTACTAAACAATTACTTGATGCTGGGTTCAAAGTTTATGTTGAAGAGTCGAGTCAATCGACATTCAAATCTTCGGAATATGCTGCTGTAGGGGCTGAAATTGTTCCTGAAGGAAGTTGGGTTGATGCTCCTAAGGATAGAATTATTCTTGGATTGAAAGAATTACCCGAAGATAATTTCCCATTAATTCATGAACATATTCAATTTGCTCATTGTTATAAAGATCAAGGTGGTTGGAAAGATGTTTTGAGTAGATTCCCTGCTGGAAATGGAGTTTTGTATGATTTGGAATTTTTAGAAAATGATCAAGGTAGAAGAGTCGCTGCTTTTGGTTATTATGCTGGATTTGCTGGAGCTGCTATTGGTGTTTTAGATTGGGCATTTAAAAAAACTCATAGTGATGATGAAAATTTACCCGGGGTTTCTCCATATCCTAATGAAACTGAATTAATTAATCACGTTAAAGCCGAATTAGATAAAGCTTTAAAAGTTACCCATGATGAATATCCAAAAGCTCTTGTTATTGGAGCTTTAGGTAGATGTGGATCAGGAGCTGTAGATTTTTTCAGAAAAGTTGGAATTCCTGAAAACAATATTATTAAGTGGGATATGGCTGAAACTGCCCCTGGAGGACCATTCAAACAAATTGTCGAATCAGATATTTTTGTCAATTGTATTTATTTATCAAAATCAATTCCTCCTTTCATCAATTATGATATATTGAATGATCCAAATAGAGTTTTAACTTCAATTGTCGATGTTTCTGCTGATACTACTAATCCTCATAACCCAATTCCAATTTATACCGTTGCTACCGTTTTTAATGATCCAACAGTTTTGGTCAAAACAACTGCAGGTCCAAAATTATCAGTATGTTCAATTGATCATTTACCATCTTTATTACCAAGAGAAGCTTCAGAATCATTCTCCAAAGATTTAATGCCATCATTATTAGATTTACCAAATAGACATACCGCTCCTGTTTGGACTAGAGCTAAACAATTGTTTGATAAACATGTTGCCAGATTAAATTAAGATAAAAATAATAATTTCTAATATTAACAAATTTATTTTTTAGTTCGTTTACAAATCTTTATATATAAAAGTTTTATTAATGCTTTAAAATTATTATACAAATGCTAAAATACAAATATGTCTAAATAATGTTATTTTTCAAACTAATTGTCTTCTAAAGTAACAGTTACTCGTCTTTTCTTATTCTTTTTATTGGATTTCCCAGTCATTACTCGTTTAATCTCTTCCCCATCAGTTTCATATTCTGATTCAGAAATTCCATTATCGAAATCTGGATTCATTTCTTCTAAAGATGAATAACGTTTCTTCATGGAATCAACTTTTTCAATTGATTCCATACTTGCAGCAACACAGTTTAATCGTTCACCAGTATCATAAATTGCAATTTGATCTCTAGACTTCAAATCCCATATAACAATTTTCCCATCAGAAGAGACAGAAATTAAATAAGGATTGTAACCAGTTGATTCATGATTAAAAAAAGTTAAACCTTTAATTCTTTTGGTGTGACCAATCAATTGAAATTCTGGAGTTAATAATTCTGGTTTTGAATCCCAGACTTTCGATTCCTTAATAGTTTGATCAATTTTGGTTAAGATATTATCCAAATCATAAAATTCAATAGTACCATTACCTAAACCAACAACCATCCATTGTTTTTCATCGAGTACAATTACATCCAAACACATTAAAGTGGATGAAAACTTAATTTTTTTCGATATTTTTGCCGTGGAAGTATTATAAATAAAAATTTGATTATTTAATCCAACAATAAAATAATCGCCATCTTTGGACCATTTAACAATTTCTCCGACTTGACCTAAATGATCTTTTCCCTTGATTTTCAAAATAGCAGCTTTCTTAGCAGTCATTAAATTCCATAATCTAATAGTTTGATCGGAAGACACAGAAATTGCCACTCTTCCAGAAGGATGGATAGCAACGTCATTAATCTTTCCAGTATGACCTTTTAAAGTACCAAACATTTCCCAATCTTTAGTTCTCCAAATAATAATTTTCCCATCTTCGGAACCACTCAATAACCACCTCCCCGATTTCTCATTCGATTCACCATGGTCTCGAGAAAATCGCAAACTAGTGATAGTACCTTGATGTCCCAAAAGATTTCCCAACTCCTTTCTCTTTTGTAAATCATAGATTCTTATATGTTCATCATTTGATCCAGTAACCAAATATCTTCTAGCTAAATCGATTGATTTTATGGATAAAGAATGAGCTTCAAAATGAAAGATTGGTTGAAATACAGCATCTCGTTTACCTTGAGGATCAATAATTACTGATAAACATAGTAAATTATGTTCATAACTACCAACAAAAATTCGAAATTGAATATTATCTTTGATTTTCATAGTGACATTAGAATTTTTTCCCAGTTCTTTTGGATTTACCGTTAAACTATCAGATTTATCTTCAATCTGGACCTTCTTAACTTCACTTTTCTTCGCCATTATGCCTGCTATTCTCAATTAACTGCAAAAGAAACCGTCTTGCCTAAGTTTTTGCGATGGGGTTGAAGCCGCGAAGTTGCAGCCAAAATGAACCACCAAAATCAACCACACTATTGTTTATACGATTGTTAGGAACATTCGTGGATTAAGATGGTTCACAATCAAACAACGCCGTCTCAACATAACTCAACGTTGTATATTTCACCTCATATTGTCAATCGACAACAAGATTTTTTTATCACCCCTCCAAATCCGGGTGCAAATGCATTGTTTGAGACTCCAGGATCTAATCAATCCCTGTTATTCAACTTACAAGAAGGCGGTAAGTACAAGGCCCAGGAGCCATTGTCCCAGGCAGAAAAGCTTCGGTTATGGAGACACGATGCATTGATGCAACATCAGTACAAAGCGGCTGAGTTTATTGGTGATAAAGTATTAGCATTGACAGACGATGCCAATGATGCATTTTGGCTAGCCCAAGTATATTTCAATAGTGGTAACTATTTAAGAGCTAGACTGTTGTTAATGTCAAAACCAAAATATGAAAAAAGTGTTAGTTGTCGATATTTATCAGCATATTGTTTGATAAAATTGGAATTATGGGACGAAGCTTTGGATTTGTTGGGTGAATCTAATCCGTTTAGAAAGGATGAAAACTATCAAGTTATAAATAGTGACGGAGGAATTAAATTAGAAGCTTCCATGTGCTATTTACGAGGATTAATTTATGCAAATCAAAACAATTTTGAAAAAGCAAAACAAGCGTATAAAGAAGCTTTATTAGTCGATGTTAAATGTTATGAAGCATTTTATGAATTGATATATAGTAATTTGATGACCCCAAATGAAGAATGGGAGTTTATTACCGGATTGAATTATCGAAATGCCGATGATAATGATGAATTCATTCGTTTATTATATACATCTAAATTATCAAAATATTTGAATATTAATAAATTCGAAGAAGCTGAAACTATTTTAAAAGATGATTATGATTTAGGTGAAAGTTGTGACCTATTGTTAAGTAAATCTGATTATTATTATATTCAATGTAATTTTGATGAATGCTTAAACATATGTGAAAAAATCCTAAATCTTGATAAATACAATTTTAATATTTACCCTAATTATTTGAGTTGTTTATATGAGTTAGGTGGTAAAAATAAATTATTCTTACTAGCCCATCAATTAGCAGAAAATCATGCAACAAATCCAATTACTTGGTTAGCTATTGGGATATATTATCTTTCAATTAATAAAATTATTGAAGCTAGAAAATTTTTCTCAAAAGCAACATTATTAAATCCTGATTTTGGTCAAGCATGGATTGGATTTGCTCATACATTTGCTGCCGAAGGTGAACACGAACAAGCTATAAGTGCATATGCATTTGCAGCAAAACTATTTCCAGGAACTCATTTACCTAATTTATTTTTAGGAATGCAATATTTACAAATGAATAATTTAAATTTAGCAGAAGAATATCTTGCAGCATCTTATCAAATATGTAACAGTGATCCATTATTATTAAATGAATTAGGGGTAACCAATTTTCATAAAAATAACTTAACTCGAGCCGAACTTTATCTACAAGAAGCTATGGCTGCAGCAAAACATTTGAATTCTGACTCAAAGACTTGGATATCAATTCATTGTAATTTAGGTCATGTTTATCGACGAGGAAAACAACCATATAAGGCGTTAGAATGTTTTAATCAAGTGTTGAAAATTAGTAATCGAAACGATTGTAATACATTATCAGCAATTGGATTAATTTATTTAAAGTTGGGTGATTATAATCGAGCAATTGATATTTTACATGATGCATTAGCTATATCTCCAACTGATCCAATAGCGCAAGATTTACTAAAACGAGCATTGGAAATCAATAGAGATAGCGGCCAGAGTTTTTTCAAGAATACTGGGGATAAATTATTTGAACTCAATTTACCAACTTTGCAATCAAGAAAGAGTAATAGTAAACTTGTTAACAAAAAATTACGACCTAGTTTAGCAACTAAGGAGCAAGATTCAGAAACTGAATTAAATGCTATAGTCGATCAATTAAAACAAGGGGAACCATCTAGTGATGAAGAAGATGGAGAAGTGATGGATATCGAAAGTGATTAACATCAAAACAGAAACCAATCCACCAAACAAAACTAAGTAGTTCATAAAACCTGACTTAATGTAAATAATGATACCATTAACATCTCACTCAGTGCAAAATATTGATGAGCATATAATGAATATTGATGAGCATATAATGAATCTTGAAATGAATTTTATTGTTGACCAATCACAGCATGGGTTGCGTTACCATAAGAAAAATGAAGCATCGCTTAATGTTAGATCTGATTAAATACGATTTGTTCACTATAAAATACGTGAAATTTAACATTGGTTGCATAGATAATATTATGCAACATCACGGAGTCAAGTTTTGCACTAAAGATTAAAATTATTGAAAAGTACTACCAGGTCGAGGAGGACAATTAATCATTCAATAATTTTAACAGTTTCCTAGATGATCATAATAACTTACGATATTCAATCTTGTTTGACAGTATTTGTAACGATGGAAAGTTTAGGATACTGCAAACCATAGGAAGGAGAAGCTTACGATGGCGGCACCAAATATCAATTGACTACCATTACAAAATAGGTCATTATGACTAGCATTCATTAAGGGTTACTATAAACGTTAGTTGACCTGGTGATGATGTCATATTAAATAGTCGCGATTATTATTATATAGTTTGGGAACAATGAACCTATAAGGTTGAGCCAGCTACAAAGCCTATAACGGGAATCGATTCATTAATAAGAGAATGGGTTTAATAGTAATAATATTAGAGTAATCAAGCAAGATGTTTATGCTGTGTCAACATTGATCTGATCTCTATTCTTCAACTTAAATCTTTGATTGATGTATGTCTTAAAAAAAAAAATCCCTCCCCACTGAACCCCTGATCATATCAAGTAAACATAGATCATCTCGATACACGCTATAACCTTAACCTGGATTAATTTTACGAACAGTAAATCTTATATATAACCATAATTTACTAGGTGTTCTTTTTTTTTTTGAATCATCGAGTTCCAATTAAGCATCCATCAACCAGATTCGCCCATCTCCTTTATAGTGACTGCGATACCAGACTCAATTGATTCATTGATTGATTGATTGGTTGATTGATAGGCAGGTTGGTAACTTTATTGGCAAGCACTTTGGCACACTTTGGCAAGGGTATCGATTGGTTTTTTATAGATTGGCAGTATTAGAGACTGACATCAGAGAGGGTTGTTTTGGTATTGAAACATAGTTTAGGGGTTGCATCATTGGTGATAGAGTACGCAACAGACGTTTGGTGATAGGAGTACTAAGGAATAGACAGAGGTTTTTGGCATAGCTCAGTATACACCTGTTTATCTGGAGATTTGTTGGCCATTATTAGAAATTCTTGAGTCACAATTTGATATATCATTACTGGTAAGCACGATTAGTCATAATCAACTATTAGTTTCTTCAAAGGTACTAAATCAACGATATTCAACAGGCATTGTCAAATAAACCATTGTAAGTGTTGTCGCAGGTATTATCACACAACTACAGGCGCTAGTAACATCAGGTGTTATTAATTATATTTTTTTTTTTTCAGATCTTAAGTCCCTACCTTGTTTGATTTGGTTCTGTTTGATTCGGTCTATTAGATTCAGTCTATTACATTCAGTTTATTTGATTCTGTTTGATTCTGTTTATTAGATTCAGTTTATTTGATTCAGTTTATTGATTCAGTCTATTTGATTCAGGAGTGCTCTTCTTGTTTCAGTTGGCTGAGTTCTGTGAGTCATACGTGATCCTTATCTCTTGTCATGAATACTCATAAACCATTGGTGACTAGTTCAAATCAATTGAAAATTCTTGATATAAATTTCAACCAAGATCAAGGATGTTTTGCTGTTGGCCATGAACAAGGATTTTTAGTTTTCAACACCAATCCTATAGAATTAAGAGTTGAAAGAAATTTTGCTCATGCATCTTCTTCTGGCTCTGGGATTGGTCATATTACAATGCTACATCGAACTAATTATTTAGCTTTGATTGGTGGTGGAATGAATCCAAAATTTCCAAGTAATAAATTAATTATTTGGGATGATTTAAAAAGAAAAATATCCTTAAACTTGGAGTTTTCGAGCCCAATTTTGAATGTATTCTTATCAAGAATAAGAATCATTATTGTCCTCAAAAACCAAATTTTAGTTTATGGATTTTCATCTCCGCCTAAAAAATATGCAACTTATGAAACTATTAATAATGAATATGGTTTAGCTGATTTATCAGTTAACTCTGCTAGTTTTTCATCATCCCCTCAAAAGAATTCCCCTAATTCTTCACCATCTTTGGGTAATGCAAGTTTAAATTCGAATTCCTCGTCATTATCGTCATCTCCACCGTTAAATAATTCATCTAATACTGAATCAACCCCAAAATTTCAAACATTAGCATTCCCTGGAAGACAAATTGGTCAAATTCAATTGGTTGATGTTTCACCTAATGGTCAAGAAAAGAATATAGTTAGTATTATTAAAGCTCATAAATCAAAAATTAGATGTTTAGCTTTGAATAGAGCCGGAACTTTGATTGCTTCAGCTTCTGAACAAGGTACCCTCATTAGAATACATTCTACTCAAAGTACAGCATTGTTATGTGAATTCAGAAGAGGTTTAGATCGAGCAATTATCACATCGATGAAATTTAACCACGATGGTTGTCGTTTAGCAGTATTATCTGATAAAAACACATTGCATTTATACAATATAAACATTGAAGAAAGTGATATTCATCATCCAATCAATCGTCAACACTTATTAAAAAGAATAAGTTTACCTATTCCAATTCCAAGTTACTTCAATTCTACTTGGTCTTTCTGTTCCATCAATACTAATATTTATCACACAGATATCGATGTTAAAACTAACGATGAAGGAGTAATTGGCTGGTCCGGAAATGATTCAATTATAATAGTTTGGAAAAAGAAAAAAATATGGGAAAAATTTATCATAGTTGAGAAACAGCATAAATCAAATGGTTCATTTGATGAAATGAATAACTCATATCAACACAGTATTACATGGGAATTGGTCAGATCAAGCTGGAAAACTCTAGAAAGTTTGATTGAATAAAAGACAAATCGATATGAAATATCTTACAAAATATTAAAAGATTAACATAAGAAAATTCATGAGAATGGAAATGAATCAATCTTGATTAGAAAAATAATCACAACATTTAAATATATCAGGTTTTTTTAAGGGAGTATCAAGTTTTAATCTTGAAGGCTCATAACAACAATGTTCGTAAGAACTTAGCATAAATGCATATGAATAAATAAATACATTATTTTACTATATACAGCAAGGTAATTACCCTTGTTAATCTATTATTTCGCATAAAATTGGTTCGTAAAGTTTTTTTTCATGATTGATAGTATTCCAACGTTTGCCGTGATAATTTCTCATAAACCTTGTAGCACAGTTGACATTTTGGAATCGAAAAAGATATAAACTAGTTTCTCGAGAAGGGTCAAGGATTAATGGAATAATGGGCTCCTTTTCCGCTAGTTTATAATCCCATAATAATTTTAAAAGAGTTGATTTTTTCATATCGAATGGTAAGTTTTTCACTAAAACACAAGATTTTCTCGAATTCAATTCAATTAAATTAATTAATAGTTGAAAATTATTAAATTGATCAAGAGAATTATAATCATTTTTCGGTAGTTTCAAGATTTTATTGACTAAATTCAATTTTTTCGGAGTATGTTTTAAGAAATCGGGGAATAACATTTTTCCAGTTGGAGTTCGAGCTAGATGTGGAATCATTTTATTAGAAATATCGGAGCCAAGATAAGGAGAAACCATATGTTTTAATTCTGATTCATTGACATCAATAAACTCCAAATGAAGATTTACACCATTAATCAATTTATTTTTGGTTTCAATATAATATACAGCGGCTTCAATATAATTTTTAAAAATCAAATAGTAAAAACCTTCAAAAATCAAATTTACAGGATTTCGAGACTTGATAGCATAAAATTCAAATCCAGTTTTCCTATTATCTCCATCTATATTATATTTTCGTTCCCGATTTATAGGAAATAAATTATGAAAATTATCATTATTTATATAACCATTATGACACTTAAATTTCAAAATATTACTCTTTAAAAATGGTTGCAACAGTTTCTCGTCCACCACTCGGATCAAAGGTTTCTGCTTCCACTGATTCTCGGTCAAATCATCCAATAATGATTTCTGGGGTTGCTGTTGTTGATGTTCATATAAGTATTTGGTGATATATGCCAGTTTTGGAGCAATTTCCGTCGATGTTGTTTTGTACAACAATTGTACCAATCGTTTACTAGCATCTGCCCCTAGCTTGCTCATCAATACCGCCGTAGCTGCCTCCGTAACCCCAAGATTGTCGTTAATAAATTTACTAACAAAATTTGTTAATGGTTGCGTTTAAAACGTCTCAGCGGCTTTGTGTCATGACGGCCAATTTCAAAAAAATTTGATTTTACAACCACAACAAAAACTTTAGTAATTGAAGTAATACAGACAGTAAACAGGGACTACAAGGTTGAAGTCGTGATTGTGAAAGCATAATCAATACCTAAGACCACTGTGAACAGTTGACAATAATTTTTTTTGTGAAAAAATCGGGGGTGAATTGCAGATTATAATATATATATATATATTATATTTATATATATTGTTGATTGTTGTTGGGTTGATTAAGTTTTATATAGACAATAGACTGAGATTGATCAATCAACATGCCTTCAGAGACTATATGGTCAAGCAACAAAGGTTCTCCTATTCAGGCAAATACGTCGTTGACGGGGAATCACCAGCAACAATATATGTCGGTGTTTGATAGTGTGGATTCGGATGTTGCTAAGTTATTGGATCCAATGAGAGATGGAAGACGATTTTCTTTCAATGATAATGAGTTTGAAAATGGGATATTTTCATTGAAAAAAGGCACTTTGTCTGCTATAACTGCTCCAGTAGGCCAGACTGGTGCTGTCAACTATAGCGCCAATGGCGCTGCTCCTGGGTTAAACTTTGGTACTGCCTCTATAAGTGGAGGAATTGCTTCTAGACATCCACCTCAAGATGGGTTTTTACAAAAATTTTCATCTGTTGGTGAAGCAACTCGAGAAATTGAATTAAATCAAGGATTTTCCAAATTATCCTTGGAGAATAATTCTAGAAGAACTAGTTTTGCTAATGAAAATCGAATTAAATTGACTGCAGATTTATTACCAAGTCCTCATGGTTCAATGAATGAGAATTTAAATATGCCACTACCAAGGTCTTCGAGAAATCAATCGATTAGTGAAAAAATCGATTATTATAATAGTACTTCACCAATTCAAAATAATGCATCCTTGTCGATAAATTCAGATTTAAATAGTAACATCAACCACAATAACAACAACCACAATAATAACAACAATCATAACAATAGCAACCACAACCATAACCACAACAATCACAACAATAATAATAATAGCAATAATAATCAAAATCATACAAATAATAATAGTTCTGGTATTAGTAATTCAAAGCAAAATTATGATAAAAATTTCTGGAACCCAGCAAATGCTTCATCTTTCACTCCAGCTAATTTTGGTTATTTCATTGAAAATGGTAATGGACCTGTACCTGCCCCTTATCCTTATGGAAGAAATTTACCTATGAGTCCTCCTCCATTCATGGTTCCTCAAGGTCCACCCCAATTTATGGATCCTGCATTATACAATTTAATGAACTATAATAATAATGCTAATAACAACAGTAACAACAGCAATAACAGTAGCAATAGCAATAATAATGGTAATGAATTATCAGAGAAAGATGAAGATAATTTTCCTTTGGGCGTTTCTGATGATCAAGCAAAATTTGGTGCTACTCATCAACCTGGTGGTGTTGGGTTGATGAATCGTCAATTCCCTCCTGCTTCTTTTATGTTTCATTCTTTTAGTCCTTATCCAATTTACCAATCTCCACCACCGATGGGAATTCCTTCATCGTTATCACCTGGTCTTGAACAAGCCAATCAGCAACAATTTGAAAATCAACCAAAACATCAAACTAACCATTCTAATAACAATACCAATAACAATAATAACAATGGTAATAGCAACAATAATAGCAACAGTAATAATGGTAACGGAAACAACAAAAGAAAAGGAAATTCCAGAAACACTAATAGTGGCAAAGGTGCAAATCATATTTATAGATCTCCATTATTAGAAGAAATTCGTTCGAATACAAAAGGTAAAGAATATTATTTAAAGAACATTTATGGTCATGCTATTGAATTTACAAAAGATCAACATGGTTCAAGATTTATTCAACAAAAGTTGCCAGATGCATCAGATGAAGAAAAAGAAGTCATTTTCAATGAAATTAGAGATATTTCCTACGAATTAATGACCGATGTATTTGGAAATTATGTTATTCAAAAATATTTTGAATATGGTAGTGAAACCCAAAAAAACATTTTGTTGGAATATATGCTAGGACATATTTATGATTTATCACTACAAATGTATGGTTGTCGAGTTGTTCAACGTGCATTAGAAGCAAGTAAATTAGAAGGTCAAGTTAAAATTATTGAAGAATTGAAAGATCATATTTTGATTTGTGCTAAGGATCAAAATGGTAATCATGTTATTCAAAAATCGATAGAAAAAATTCCATTCAATAGAATACGTTTTGTTTTAGAAAGTCTAGATAATCAAATCTATCATTTATCAACTCACCCATATGGTTGTCGTGTCATTCAAAGATTGTTGGAATATTCTGAAATTGAAGATCAACAAAAGATTTTAGACGAGTTAAATCGATTTATATTTTATTTGATACAAGATCAATATGGTAATTACGTTATGCAACATATTTTGGAAAGAGGAGAATCAAAAGATCGAGAACAAATTTTACAAATTGTTTTAGGTTCAGTGGTAAATTTTTCCAAACATAAATTTGCCTCCAATGTAATTGAGAAATGTATAAAATATGGTACTTTAGAACAAAGAAAACGTATACTTCATGAAGTGATGATTGGTAATGAATCTTTTGAAGTTGAAATTGTTAGCGATGATTCACCATTAGCCTTAATGATGAAAGATCAATATGCAAATTATGTTATCCAAAAGTTGGTTGAAGTATTTAATGCCAACTCAAAAGAAAAGAGAATATTAGTAACTAAATTGAAACAATATTTGAAACAAATATCCTCCAAAAATTCTTATGGTAAACATTTAGCATCAGTTGAAAAAATGATTATTGTTGCTGAGACTGCTTTAATAGAAGCTGATAATAATTGAAGTTGAACCAAAGTGTTTTCTTTCATTGCCTAACATTCGAATTTGGTTTTCTGTTGATGAAAAAGAAAAAATTATTTTATAGTAATATGTTTTGCTATGCTGCACCTTGTTTTCTGTTATAACTGTTTTCTTTTTGTCAGTGTTTTATATTCTTTTATGTTCTGTCCTGCTTTTAGTCTTAGTTCCTCGTGTGTATAGGAAGTCTATAAATTTTGTCTTATAGTTGTTTTATAGCAATAGTACTTGTGTATATATTGAAATCATTAAATGTAGATTCTAAGATTCTGAAGTTAGTTATCTAAATGGAGATACCTGAAAAAACTTCAACTGCAAAAACTCATACATTACTATACATTAAAAAAAAAAGGACTCAACTATCCACCTTGTGTTACTATATACAATTGCGTAGTCCAAACTCTATCCTGCGTAACACGAATTAAGATTTTGATGAATACCATTTGTACTACTTCCTGTTTTTTATCTTATTAAACCAGTAGGTTCTAAATATCAGGAAGGCAAAATAAACTAAATCTCAAGGCCGAATTAATGTAACTTTGCAATTTAATAATCTTGCTAAGTTTACACTATCAGTAGTCTCACAATAAAATGAAAATCAATCTATCATTAATTGCAGGGATTCAAATTACAATTTCAACGAAATTCAACATTATATTTAATTTAAATGTTGACCAGTTTAATTCTTGATTAAGATCATCCATATGCAATCTTTTGTATACTTTTTTGATTTTGCTCATTTCTATTCCAGTATTAACATTTGGCGAGATTAACACCATGTAATCATAACATAGCAACCATTTAGTCAAGGTTAACTCATCGTTCAAATTCCAAAAAATTTCATGAGTTATTTTGAGCACTGAATTTGAATTTTTGATTTGATTTGAGAGATGTAAATCTACCTTTGATTTGGAACAAACTTGAACATCATCATCTTCAAATTCTTCATCTGAGCTAGATAAGGAAATTGGTTTATGAGTCTTTAATTTGTTTAAACTTAATAAACTAGTCTCACTGATTTGATTATATTTGATTGATTGTTGATTACCTTTACTTGATGTCTCGCTTAACAATGACGAATTTTCATTCAGTTTTAAAAAATTTTCATTATCCTGTTTGATATTATCATTTAAATAAGCCAAGCTTTCACCAATTGAGCCACCAGGATGAACCTTTGAAAACATGGTTTTTTTGACCAAATAATCTTGTTGTAACATTTCTGACAAAGCCAATATCAAGCAATCAGCCAATACTAAACTCAATGAAGTAGAAATTGTTGGAGCTGGCAATCCATGTATCTCTTGTTCACTCAAATGACTTGGCAAATCAACATAAATCAAACTAGATATTTTGTCCATCTTGGATAGTTTTGAAAACTTATTACAAGTTAACAATATTATTGATAAATTATCATTTAAATGGGGTAAAAGATTGATTAATTCTGGGGTATTACCTGAACTTGTTAAAAAAATCAAGCAATCTCTATTCATATCTATTATACCCAAATCACCATGTAACGCTTCAGATGGGTGCAAAATTGATGAATTTATACTTAAGGAATTTAATGTTGCTACTAATTTTGTAGCGATTTTGAAAGATTTACCAATACCACAAATGATGATTTTACCATGATTAACTTTTATGGTATCATGAAGAGTTTTTAAACTTTTGAGTAATTGTTGTTGGGAGAATTCGTCATTTTGATACTGGGATAACAAATTATTCATTCCTTGGCTATGGTGATCAAGCGATTTCAAAATCGAATCAAAACCTTGTTTCATTCTTAAACTTTCAATTGATAACGACATTGTGAAAACTTTTTTGTTTGATTTGAGCTAACCTAGATGGTGAATAAGTTTTAAATAATTTAATAATCAATAGACAATAGCTAGAAATCTGTGAAAGCTAGTTTAAACGGTGAAAATACCGGAAAATTATAAAATTTATTGAAATCGAATTTTCAGCCTTTAACGATTAAAAATCAATTAAAGTGCAAGAAAAAGCTAATCTTAACTGTTAGATGAAGCTATGCAAAGGCCGAATACGGGAAGACCACGATGTGAAAGAAAAAACAGCCTCCAGAACAATAATACAACTAGAAAGCAATATTAGTAGTAGTAGTAGTAATAGTAGTAGCAGTGGCAAATACCAATAGTAGTACAATAGTAGTACAATAGTACCAATAAGATTAGTACCTTGAGTGGTATACCCGAATCAAGAAAGCAAATGCAATAAAAAAAAAATTTCGTTGAATTAGTACTAGTTCAACCACAGTGATTATCTAATGCACGATATCACGTAATAGCAGACCAAAGGCGATGATGAAAGATGAGCAAACAATGACGGCAAGAAAAAACAAAATTGACCGACTTAAGTAGCAATAAGTTTAAGATAGTAGCGACAAAAGTAGTATTGAGCCACCAAGTAGTATCGAGTCACCAAAATAATATAGATTCAAGTAATATAACAATTTTTCTTGAATAAAAGAAGAAAAATCAATGAAAAAGTTGACTTTAGTTTAGTTTGGTCTCGCAAATCAACGGCTGTGATAAATAAATCTGGGCTTTGATAAAAATAATAATAAAAATTTTTATTAGAAATTAGTACCGGAGATCGGATTAATATAGGAATATACAATGATAATCAGTCATAGAGTTTATATTAATCCCGAAATCATAGTTAGTAACCCACCACGTTTGATACACCGAGTGGCTATACCAGGCGGAGCCGAATGGAGTAACGAGATGGCGGAAAACGGACATTACGCATAAAAATTGATAGTGATATAATTGTTATAACATAATACCTGTGGCAACAAGCAACAATAACAACAATGACATCAATAGTAACAGCAATAGTAACAACAATAGTGACAATAGTGGATAATAGAGAGTGGCAACTAGAGTGACATAAAACTAGAGTGATAGAGTGATAAAGAGTGATAGAGTGAACAGGTATTGTAGAAAAGTATAGTATATAATGTTAAGTAATTCTTTTTAGTGTAAAGTATTTTTTTATAGTGTAAAGTATATCTATTTTTTCTAGTGTATTACTTTTTTGTATTACTTTTTTGTATTACTTTTTTGTATTACTTTTTTGTATTACTTTTTTGTATTACTATTTTGTATTACTTTTTTGTATTAGTTTTTTGTATTACTTTGTATTACTTTTTTGTATTACTATCTTGTCTTTTTTTTTTTGTATTACTATTTTGTCTTTTTTTTGTAATCTTATTTTCCTATAATTTCCTTTAGTATGACTATTGCCACCGGTGGTTTAAATCGGATTAAACTAATTAGTAACGTCATCTAGTGGACGTAATTAACAAGATAGATAAGATAAGATTTTCAAGGTTAAAAATCATATTTCCCCATCACCGTTATGACGTTTACTTGCATAAACCTTTTTGGTTGCTTTTTTTTTTATGTTTCTTATTTTTGGTAACTACTACAAACCACACATCCATATGAGTAAGCAAATCCTTAAGCTAGGGGGGAACTCCCCCCTAGCTTTACCTTTGTGTAAACTGTTTTGCTCCACTTTCTGTTTTTTAACCTTTTTGTTAGTGATAGTAAAAAATTGTTTTCATGAGATTTTTTTACTGTTGTTTTCAAGTTGTTCTATTTTTTATCTTTCAGAAAACGATTCAACGTCTTTCAAGTATTTATTTTTTTTTTTGATTCTACCTATGATTCAACGTCTTTCAAGCTTTTATATATATATATATTTTTTTTCACTTGTTTTTTATTTCAATTGTTTATTGTTTCATTTTATCATCTTAATACTTTTGTAAGTAACATTTTATTCATCTGTCTATTAATGGAAAAAAACCACAAAACCAGAATGTGGCAAATCTTATAATGATAGTTATTACTTTAATTTTTTTTGATTTCCTACTGATTGTCAAGTGTTTTCTTTGTCAAGTGTTTTCTTTGTCGAGTGTTTTCTTTGTCGAGTGTTTTCTTTGTCAAGTGTTTTCTTTGTCGAGTGTTTTCTTTGTCGAGTGTTTTCTTTGTCGAGTGTTTTCTTTGTCGAGTGTTTTCTTTGTCAAGTGTTTTCTTTGTCGAGTGTTTTCTTTGTCGAGTGTTTTCTTTGTCAAGTGTTTTCTTTGTCGAGTGTTTTCTTTGTCGAGTGTTTTCTTTGTCAAGTGTTTTCTTTGTCGAGTGTTTTCTCTGTCGAGTGTTTTCTCTGTCAAGTGTTTTCTTTGTCAAGTGTTTTTTTTGTCGAGTGTTTTCTACAATGTTGTTTACAATTTTAGTCTAAATTTATATATTTTTAGTCTTTGGTTCATGCTATTTACTTTATCAGCTTTTATTCAGGTTTATAAAAATTGATCGGGTCTGAAATTGACTTCTTCATCATCATCATCTATTTTGACTTGTCCATATTCCATAACTTGACCAGTTTCAGTATCGTGCAAATTTTCTTGCAATTGCTGTAAAAATGATTGAGTAGTCTCTTTATGAGAAACTTCTTCTTGTTTTGTTTGTTGTAAATTTTCATAATTTTGTTTGGTTCTTTCAATAATTGTATTTATTTGTTTCACTCGTTGACACCAATTAGAAACATATTGATTAGTGTGCCAAATCTGAGCAAATTGATCAGTTACTATAGCCAAATTTCGAACAAATTGTGGTAAATTCTTTCCACTAACTAATTTGAAATGACTCGTTGAAAATACTCCCGGTACCCCTGATCTTCTATAAGTTTTCACTTTGAAAAATTGGTTAGTTGTATCATGATATTTAGTAATTTTATCTTCAAAACTAAATGAATCTGGACTAATTACTATACTAATAAAATTAAATTGTGATTTAATTAAATTAAAATTAAACTCATTTCCTGATTCATCAAAGTATATATTGACATAATTGTTACCAATATGACGCTTTTTATTATTTATATTTCCATTCGTCATCATCGTGACAATATGAAATACAACCTGAATGATTTTGTTACACCAATATCGAGTATACTCTCCATCCTCATTATTTTGTACATCTAACCCTCCAACATAAATTTGAGGAGGTGATTTCTTCAATTTGTACAATTCACCAATATTATTGATAAAACTTTGATAATTTCTTGAACCACTCTTATTTTCCAATACATCCAGTTCACAATTTTGTTCAGGCCCAATATACAATATACCAATTTTATGAAATTCCAAAGTTGGAGTTCTTGATAACACTGAAACCGCTCGTCTAGTGATTGAATCCTCAATTATTGGAATAGGATTAGTCTTAGAATTACTAATGTTCTCAAAAAGTTGTAACAAATAAAAATTGGACTGTAAGTTTTGATCATCACTTTTGGGAATACCATCGTCTAATTTGACAAGTAAATTTGTAGTTCCAGTCGGTCTTATTATAGACCATCTTGAATCACCGTTACTATAATCGGTATCCATACTTAATATCATTTTACCCATGATCCATCTACTAGTTTTAAATTCTTCACCTTTACTATTATTCTCTGCTAGAAATTTTAAGGGCAAATCACTATACGTAAATCTGAATATAAAATCCAAAAACCCAATCGTATGGTCATCTAATTTACCTTCAGTTTGGGATGATAAAACTAAATTTTTGATTAAATAAGATGCAATTTTTTTTCGATCATTCAAGTTGATCTTCAAATACCAACTTGCAATAGCCCGATACGATAATGTGAAAACATATTGAATCAATATTGGTGTAAAATCATTAATCAGAGTAGAAATTGATTGATCAACTTCAGCATCAACACCATATTGTTGCAAAATTATTTCCTCGGGCTTATCCAAAGAGCTTTGTTTTCTTGTCTTCATATCATGAGCATATTGAATATACTTGAATGCAATACCAAAAACGCGCTTGAAATCATCAATTGAAAAGTTATCTACTAATGATGGCACTTCGATTAATGACATTAAAAATTCAATAGTATGAGTACTAGTGAAAGCACTTGTCACCCTAGTTTGCAATTTCGTTAAAATTACTGGTGCAAACTTGAGCATTGATATTGGTAACTCATAACAGCAAATAGTTAAAATGTTAATGCACGGTATAGCCGTTTTTTCCCACCAATCCAAACCAAAAATTAGAGCTTTAATCAACTGATCTTCATCATGCTTTGAGAATAGATCATGATATCCCAACAAGGCAGACATTGATCGAATTAGCGCCACCTGCAAATCTGCTTTGGCTATTTCCTCTGGTAATTTGACAGAACTTGGTAAATTAGTTGTTAATTGATCACAAACAATAGATTTTAATTTAGTAATATTATCCTGATCACATTGAAATAACCGCATGTTTGTCAACTGTGAGCAAAAATGTGCCCAAATATAAGAATACAATTCCCAGTCAACAAATTGCTCCATTATAGTGATGACATATTTGAACCATCTTGAGATATTGATGGAATTTTGATTTTCTTCATCTCGAGAATTTGTATTAAAATTTGTTAATGTAAGTCCTTTTGAAGGTACATTGAAATAATTATCAGGTAAAAATGGTAATGATTCAGGATAAACCCATTTATAACTTGCTTGGAGCAGAAAAACTGAATCTTTGATGTTTCGTTTAAATGCACTCGCTAAACCATTCATATCGCTTGGATCCGATAAATAAATGTAGTTTTCAGTAGTCGCTCTAACTCTGATGAAACATTTACTCAAAGTTAAGAGAATGTCTACGCTCTTGTTTGTAAGCGCATTCTCAAATAGTATCAACATAACCTCATAACTTTCTTTTGCTTTTTCCACCTCTTTATTTAAAGTCAAGACAAATATTCGAACTAGAGCTTTTGCAAACTTATCAAGGTATATAGACGAAATTTGATCTCGAGTAGTGTCATGCAGCATACTGCTCTTCGTGGTTGCAGCTCCAAACGAACGTAAAGATCCAAGTCTTTGAGATAGCTTCAGCGATGTGGGATCATCAGGTACTTGTAAATCAGAAACAAATGTACGACAAAGTTGCCTAAAAGTTGAAACTGTACATTGTAATGCAATATAGGTGAATATATTATCCATCAAGTAATCAATTAACAATGAGTCTTGTTCTCCCATCGATTTCCTTAATATATCTAAAATTAAATCATAGTCCACGTTTTGTTTGACTGATACAGCGATGGAAACTGTAAATGCCTCAATGATCACTCTAAGACATTCCATCTTAACATGAACATTTTTCGTCCGATAATAAAAATGATTTAAAATCAAAACACTATTGTCTTTCCATAAAGGATTCAAAATCGTACATAGCTTTTCTTCTGAATAATATTTCAAAACAAACATGATATTATCCACAGTTAAAAAGCTATGGTTTTGAATATAGTATTGCACAAGTTTATCTTTTGGGGCATCAAGTTCATGATCTTCATACAATCCTTGCATTCCATTAAACAACGATTGTAAATAATTCAAGTCTTGATCATTATTGACTTTGAAGTTTTTGAAAACATCAAATAATGAAAATGAAGAATACCACAATTGAAAAGGTAAAACTTTACCAAATACTTCAGTCAGTTCTATACTAAAATTTTCGACATAACCATGTTTGTTTAATAAAAGATCAAATGATTGTAAGTATGAAGTATTGAGAAGCGGTATATTCAAAGCTAAAGTATTACTTATTGAATGTAGGATTGAAATTTGAAAACAATCAATATTAAAGTTTTGAAATGAGTTAAAAATTTGAATTTTCACCATTAATTGAATTGCTCCAATATTAGCATTGATGGGTATAGTCTCTAAACCAAGCGAATTGATAGCGGTGTTTTTAAAACGGGGTAATTCTGGATCTTGAATAATTTGAGACAATGTTTGAATCAAAAGATGTGATCGCAAATCAGCACACAAATCTTGAATTGCCTTCCAAATAAGATCATAAATGTTTTCTGATAAATGTAATCCATAATTTGAACATAAATATTTGATGCAATCATAATAATTATTAGTAGGAATATCACCTAAGGTAATTATTGTACTAATTATTAGGGTAATCTTCTCCAGCAAATCAATATTCAAAGTTTTTCCTCCCAAAACGATTATTTCATTTACAATTGTTGATATTAATAGATCATCAAGACTATTATAGTTATACTTTAAGCAATTAATGATAAAACTCAAAGTATTGGATAGGTTTGTACGAACTTTGGAATCACTTTCATAAAAAGTAGAAGTTAAAATTGATAAACTCGAACTTATAAAAGTATTGAGATTTTTCTCTTCATCATATATACAAAAATCATGCACGTCTTCACCATTTTTTGTTAATTGATTCAATGCTTGCAAAAACAAATCGTATTCGGGGTCTACTTGTGAAGTCAATAAGCAAAATTGTAAAATATCTTTGAAGAATAGTAATCGATTACCAACTGCCGAATCAGCATGAGTAATACATTTAATCATCAAATTGATCCCACTTTTTCGTACATATGCTGGATGTTCAATTCCACACAAATCTCTTCCCAAATACCATATCTCAGGAATCGACGAAATTGAATATTTATCAAGCGTTTCCGCCATTTGATCAGCCATTTGCGCCCGAGAAGATACTGATCCAGACTTCAAATGCTGAATTAACTTTTGGAGCTTCTCACCACCACCCACTACCGTTGGATTAATTGTGACTGCAACGGGTTTCGATGATGGTTTTAAGGATCGAGTTAAACTCTTAAAAACACTACCGAAACCGCTCGGTTTCGAGCTCAAGCTAGGATAATGAGTTGACATGGCAACTTCATGTATCTATATATACCACCAGTCTTACTTATTGGACTTTATACTCTTGCAATTTCCCAACAGTAAATAAAAGTTGTTAAGTTGTAAAATAGCACCTTTCCAATTTCAAAGTTATATGCACACCAGAATCAACTGACGTCATTGTGCTTAAAGACGGCTGAAACAAAGAGATGGGCTGTTTATTGCAATTTTCAGATATCATGGTCATAATACAACTACAAAGGAGTATATGGATAATATGTGAATAAGTTCATTAAAATAAATAATTATGTAACTTTTTGATTATGCTATGTTTTTTTTTGTTTTTCATGAATGTTAGCACCAAAATTGATATAGACGATAATAAAATGGTTTAGTTTTTAGTATAGTTCTTTCTTCGGCCAATTCATGTTTTAAGGCTTCAATATCGGTTTCCCTTCTGCCAGAATCGATATCAATATCTTGTACCTTGATATACAAAATCCAATTGTTTCTCCAGATTTTATGACCAATGTAAAATACTACTAATATCACAAATCCAAGATATCCAGCAAAAAAGCCCTTGGCACTTGGAGGTTCTCCAAGAGGGTACAATGATATCCAAAATTGTGAAATGACAACTAAGCTGTTGACGATAATACCATACCAAGATCCAATGATCCCAGTTTGAGAAGTAAATGCTAATTCATCTGGATGTCTACCTTGATACTTTAAAGCTTGTCTGAAACGAATATGAGCTACACAAATAGATATCCAGGTGAATAAAGAACTTAAAGCAGAGATGGCCAACAACCAAGTGAAAACTTCCACTTGTTTATCAGTAGCAGCAATAAAACTAATTAATCCAAACACATTTGTAATAATAATTGCTACTAATGGTCTACCAGCACGATCAACATAACCACAAATTTTGGGAGCTAACCCTTGTTCTGCCAATGCTGTAAAAGTCCGAGATGTAGCATACACCGATGAAGAACCAACTGATATCACAGAAATCAATATCACCGCATTCATTACTGAAGGTAAACCAGAAATACCTCCTTCTTCAATCGCAATCACAAATGGTGATGCTGTAACATCATAAGAGCTTGATCCCATCAAATTAGGATTATTTGAAGGGACTAAAAATGTGATCAATGTAATAGATAACATATAAAACATTAAGATTCTCCAAAAAGTTTGTTTTGTTGCTTTTGGTAATGACTTCCTTGGTTGAGCTGCTTCTGCCGCAGTTAAACCGACTAATTCTGTACCAGCAAACGCAAATGCTGAAGTAATAAATACAGAAACTACTCCTTTGAATCCATTGGCAAATGGACCTGGATTATGCCAATATTTTGTTCCATGAGCATGACCGTTGGGACCACCACCAGCAGCCAAGACAATAGATAAAATAATGAAGCCAACAATTGCTATAACTTTTAAACTTGAAAATATAAATTCTGCTTCACCATAAGCACGAACTCCAAAAAAATTTATTGATATTACTACAAGATAAAATATCAAAACCCAAACATCGGGATTGACTGATGTATTCCAATATTCCATTGTTATTGAACCCGCTACCAATTCCAAAGGTAACAATACCAAAAACTGGAAAAAATAATTCCAAGCTACTGCAAATCCAATACTTGGATCTATAAATCTGGATGCAAATACATTGAATGATCCACTGATCGGAAAAGTGACCACCAATTCCGCCATGGCTTGAATGGTACACAATATTGCCGATCCAGTTAAAGACCAAGCTATCAATAAAGCAGCTGGTCCTCCTGTTTGTAAAGCAGACCCAGTTCCAATTAATAATCCCGAACCTATAGAACTAGCTATTGCAATCATTTGTAAATGACGATTTTGAAGTTTCCGTTTTAATGGAGACTTTGCTGTCTGTATATTAATCCTTTGTAAATCTGATAGTTCTAACTTATCTTCAATCGGTTTTTTTGACAATTGCTCAACTTCAATAGCTGGTTTAAACGAATCTTTGAAATTTTGCCATTTTCCTACTTGTAGTTTTGATTCGTAAGGCGACGAAGAATTGGAAACTGGTCGATCGACAAGTTCGTTACTATCTCGCTTTGCTTCTTCATCAATCTTTCGGTTCAACACCATTATTTATTTTTACCTTTCAATCTCAACATTAAACTGATGAAATTGCTGCGATGGTTGCAAAAAGTTTTAATGCAAGTGTCAACGGTGCGCAATTAAAAGAAATTAAATCCTTAACCCCGAAACCTATAAATAACATTCAATAAAACATTAAAAACATTACATAACCTATATTCACTTTATCAACTAGTCAACACTAGCAAATTTAACCCAAAACTCAATAAACTCTCCAAGTTTATCACGTATTCCAAAAGAATCCGATTCAAAAATTAACCCCTTAATATATTTTTTACTATATATTATTTCTTCCCAATCTTTTGTTAAGTTTCTCGCCGTTTCCTAGCTTTATTAACCTGTGAAAGTATCAATAAGAAAACAGAAACCTCCACCCCAAGTTAATCTAAATAGCCATCTTCTCAACCAAAGCGGTTTCACTTTATAAAATATAGTACCACAGTTATAACCCTCAGATTCTACACCAATTCCCCATTTAATATTTTTCCGGATGTTACAACCACCCCAGAAATTCCACCATTTGACTCGCTCACAGGGAGCCAATCGAATGATATTTTTTGACATTGGACCAGTTGGTCCATCGATGTATCTATGACCACCAATCAAATTATACTTTTGTCTTGTATCATTTGCAGGTAATTGTCTATCACCCCAATGACCTCTGAAATCTAGCCATGTACCATAAGCTTCTTCACGGCCCTTTCGAGTTGTATTATTACCAATATAAATGTTTTTACCATCATAAGTATAACCAAGATAATTTTTTGCAGGATTCCACAAAGGACCTCGGTCCGTGAAATCAGATAGGATATTATAAGGTAAATCGTGAGGATGCTGACCTACAGAAACATAATTAGCATGAGTACCAGTAGCAGAAAATATGATAGGATGTTTTGGATCAAAGAGATATTTCTCTAAACTATTATAAGAATACCCACCACCACCACCATGAGCTGACATCCAAACTATAATAGGTTTGCCCTTATAAAATCGCACAAGCAGGTGTTCCCAATCCCCAACATGATTACCATAAGGTCCAGCTCCCATAACGAAGGGCCCTAAATTAAATGAATAAAAATAAAACCAATACGAATCTACCCATCCATAGCCTTTATCTACAACAATTAAAGTTGCTGGGGCATTTTTAATTTCTCCATCAATTAGATTGGGTTTGTTTTTAATCCCGGTAATCCAATCTGGATCGCTATCAAAATCGGAATTTGCAGTTAACCATAATTTGCTGTTATTTCTTAATTTACCTAATTTCTCAATTGTCATATTGGTAGCAGTACCATTAACTACTGTGTTATTAACATCTCTTACATGGAAATGAGTCACAAAATCGGCAATGTCATAGGGATAGTATCGTTCTTCTGAATATAGGTAAACCAATGGCGAATATTCAGTCACATAATCAGGTATAACCCCATTACCAATACTTCTTTGATATGGCTTGGGCTTTTTCACTATGGGTGGAAACTCTTGAGATTGATATTCCCATGAATCAACATAATCATTCATATTCAAATCATCTTTCTCCAAGACCCTCATTATATAGCCTTCTTTATCACTATCAATATTACTTATGAATGGTTGGGGACCACCATCTAAAATTTCAAAATTGTCCTGAGGGTGATCTTCCTTCCATCGAACAGCTAATACCAACGGTATTAGAGTCAAAGCCAATAACTTCATGTAAAGATTATCAATTTGTATTTAGTATACAAACAATATTATTGTTCTCCTAATTACATCATTTCATGGTAGCGCGCCTCCTACTAACCTAATGATAGGAGAAGTAAGTGATTCCATCAACGGACAAGCGGTTAATCAGTGATGATAGGTACTGTTTACAGATAGAAGTGTATTATTTGAAATTATAATTTTACTTTTGTAGAGGATATTATTTATGCTAGCCGCTAAAGCTAAAAATTGCGATATTAAGTTAATTAATTGGTTTTTACATGGGTATTGTTAAGAATATCAGCAATTTAATCTATATATCTATTAAAAAACAAACACTTGATCTTCTAATTTAGAAACTGGTTTTGCTTTAGGAAATCCCAATTCAACAGCAGCTTTTTTCATAGCTGATATCATTGGTGGTGGACCGCATAATAATAATTTAGTATCATCGGAAGATTTTGGTAAATGAGTATCAATAATTTCAGCGGTAACAAAACCAACAGAGCCGGACCAATCATTAGGAGCTTGATTCAATACATGATGAATTGTAAATCTTTCCGAATGCTCTTTGGCAAGATCTTCCAATTGGGCTCTTAATAAAATATCTTGTTCAGTAACATTAGCATAAACAAGATGAATCTTAGTTTTGTCTTCAGGATTGGATAAAATATGAGTAATTATTTGAAACATGGGGGCAATACCAGTACCACCAGCAATCATTCCTAAACTTTTCACCATATTTGGAGTGTAGACAAACGCCCCTTTTGGACCTCTAATATCAACTGTTTCTCCAATTTTTTTCGATTCAACGTGTTTAGAAATATTACCATTTTCATAGGTCTTAATACAAAGATCAAAGTATCCTAATTCATCGTCGGTGGAAATTGGAGTATATGATCTAACAACTTCTTTATCATTAATAACAGCTCTGATACTGATATGTTGGCCGATAGGCAAACCCAATCTATCGGTAGATCTTGGTAATCCAAACCGGTAAACACAAGTATTATGACTCAACCTAGTTTTTTGAATCAATGGAAATTTTTGGAACTCATCTGGTTTCAATACTGGAGTATTTTTTTTCAGTTGTTGAACAAAATAGATTGCTACAAAACTAAGAATGATTGCTGCAATAGTAGCAAACACAACCACAGGATTAGACTCGTTCGAGGACATTCTAACAAATCGTAAGTATTTGTTGGTAGTTTTTCAAATTATTGTTGGCAACATCTGAAAATTATATACGAAAAAAATCATAAGAGCGCCGCACTTACTACATTAAAATCGGTTGATAATTCTTGTTAAATTTGATGGGCAAAACAAACGATTCCAATCGATAATTGACTTCAAACTGATTGTTACATATGATTGCAATCGATATGTCTTATCTTTTGTTGGTTTTAAATACATAATTGTTTAGTTCGTTTTCAAGTAAAATCAAAAATTTCTCAATTTTATCATTTTCATATGCATACAATTCTATAATCATAATGAGTTCCAAGTCTTATCATCTTCAACACTTTATTAACTTGAAATCTCCTTCTAATGATGAGAAAAAGAGAAGAAGATTGTGATGATAATGATCATAATCATTAGCATTTCATCATTAACATCTTCATCCTTTTCTATTACTTCTTTTTTATCTCCCTCTTCGACTTCATTTCTTTCTAATTAGCTTCCTAATTGTCTTTTTAGTTGTCTTTCTAGTAGTCTTTCTTGTCTTTTTGTTTTTTTATTTATTAATATTTCATATTTCATACGGTGTTAATATTTTGTTTACTAATATCTCATATTGATATAGAATTGATTCTTCATCAGGTTATTGTTTTGTATTGTTATCTTCTCGGATATCGTCTTTAGAATCGCCCTCGTCGTCATCTTCTCTTTTTCTTTTCTTGTTGTTCTCTTCCATACTGTCTCCATCTTCATCCTCTGCTTCTTCTTCATCCCTAACGTTCCACTGACTGTTCAAGTCCCATCTTGAACCCTTAGCATTGATACTAACGTATTTTATGAATTTCATAACTGAAGGGTCTCGTAACATCAAGGTGAGACTATTCCATTTACACTGTGATGTATACAAAACACTATCATCATTGGGATCGGTTGCTTTGTATACAGCAGGATCATCATCTTCCTCGTTTATAGTCATACAAACTTCATAACCACCATATTCACCAGATTCCCAATTCTTTGGATCAGTAGCCGTGGGAGTGAGATTTAAAGTAGCTTCTAATAACACATCTAAATCCTTTTCATTTTGTACATATGTATCAGGAGGTTTGGTTGCAAGAATGAAATCATGACCTGGTCTAAATCGACGAACTATATTCAATTCAGATGTTACAATCAAATTCGTGATTAATTTCAACCATTTAACAAATTGAGGTGACTGAAACAAAGTTGCCAACTGGATCAATTTAGAGTCAACATCATTATCAACATTCTGTGATAATTTGGTGAAATCTGGTCTTTCATTTACCTGAGTTTGGTTAACATGCTCGAGTGATTCTTTCTCCAAAGCAAAACTGGGATGACCATCAATATACATGTACCTTTGTTTATGAGGAGGAATAGCACATTTCCATATTGGTGGTAAATCACCTGAACTCTTTGGGATTGAGGTATTTAATTCAAAATTTCGAATGGCTTTTTGTAAACCTAATTGATAATCATTATTCAAAAAGTCCTTTAATTCAATTATTGAATCCTCTAAGAAAACATGCCTCATTTTTGTCAAATAATTTATTGATAAATAGTTTTCATTAATATATTTTGATAAAAACTTTAGTTCTTCGTCAGTAAAGTTCTCCAATTGATGATTTAGTAAATCATTAACAATGTTTTCTGATATTTCATATCTTGTTGGTTTAGGAAAATCATAAATTTCTAAATGTTTAGACTGTAATAATTGTAAAGTCGATTTTGATTCGGTAAGTTCCTGTTCACCTGGAGTGAAGCCAATTTCACCAGGTTGAGGAATGTGAAACCAACCTTGGATTGATAATCTATGCTTATCATATCTAACCTCTTCTACATCATGGAAAGATAATCCTGGTTGGACTGTAAAAAATGCTATTTGATTAAATTGAGGAGTCAATTTCACCAGATAATCAGGATGAGGTACATTTGGCACTATAGATGGGAACAATCTCAAAGATCCTCCAAATTTTGGTTCCCAAACTTTATCAGGATCTGGTAAATATAAGATAAAACTAACTCTCCTTGACCCAATAACATCATCATGGGTCAATAAATGACAACCTTTCCGATATGTATTTATTGACATATCAGTCTTGGTTCCAGAAAGAGCTCCACATTGAGTTACTTGACTTATAAAGTTCCGAAAAGTTTCTGAATATATAGCTGATCTTAATTTGTATAAATTGGGTAATTTTGATAAATCTGACCAATCTAACCCGGATAAATTAGCTAAATCTCCCGATTGATACACTTTATATATATCAGTTTCCTTCTTGGTGAATGCAATTTGCGTCAAAACTTCTTTACGAACATTACGTAGCAACTCATCATCAACCAATTCAGTTATTGTACCCCACTTGTACGGTTCAGAATTGGAAATTGAGTCTCGTAAACTATCTTGAAAACTTTGATCCCATATTTTAGTATTAAAACTTTGCTTTATCTCCTCTTGCTGCATTGAACTCTCCATATTCATTGAAAGATGTATAACAAAACCTTCAGTAAACAATTTTGCGATGCGATGGCCTGATAAAAATGTAAACCAAAAATTCACCACAAATATTCGCTACAAATGTCAAAAAAACAACATGAATGACTTCAAAAATCATATACAATCCACCGTGATTGTTTTAAAACTTTTAACTACCATCATTCTTACACCGGGATTTTTTTACTTATGGTTATTTACTATTTTGCAACCAGTTCATCAAACTACAAAATCAGAAAATGCCAATTTTGATTTCAACACTATTTCCTTTCAACTAATTCTAATTGAAACACCTTACTAAGTACTTTTTTTTTGTATCTCCACATATCATACTTCAACAATTCCTATCTCTACCAGCTACACCTTTTGTTTCAACCATATTCTCTAATTACGTCAAAAATGTCGCCGGTACAGGCCTCCGAGACCAACCACGTGATCTGATTCAATGTGAAAAACTTTCTGGAACCGTTTGAGTCATAATGATACAACTGATTATTTGACATTTTATGGTATAGAATTTAAAGATTGAAGATGTCTAGCGAAGGTTTATTGGCTCAGAAGTCGTTCAATTCTGTTCTTGATTTGAATGCGGGTATGAGCAACAACTGGGTTATTCAAAAATTTGGAGGTACATCAGTGGGTAAATTTCCAAAACAGATTGTAAATGATATTGTGAAAGAGTTTAGTAAGAGTAATAAGGTTGCTGTGGTATGTTCAGCGAGATCATCAAATACCAAGTCAGAAGGTACTACTAGTAGGTTGTTGAAAGCAGCAGATTATGCTACTGAAAATAAAGATTTTCAACAAATATTAAAATTAGTTGAAGATGATCATATTTCTAATGCTATCGAAAATATTACTGATTTTGATTTACAAGCAAAATTAATTGAAGATACTAAACATGAAATTCATCACGCTCAAGAATTATTGAAAGCTTCTCAAATTATTGGTGAAATTTCTCCAAGAACTTTAGATCTGATTATTTCGGTAGGTGAAAAATTATCTTGTTTATTTATGGCCACATTGATGAATGATTTAGGCTTGCCTGCTAAATACATCGATCTTTCCGATGTCATTCCTTTGAATTATGATATGTCTCAAGGTTTTGATGATAACTTTTATAAATTTTTAACCGTGGAATTTAGTAAAAGAATTGTTGGCTTGGATGTAGTTCCTGTATTGACAGGTTACTTTGGAGTTGTTCCTGGTGGTCTTTTGAATGGTATTGGTAGAGGTTATACTGATTTATGTGCCGCATTAATTGCGGTAGGAGTTCAAGCAGAAGAATTACAAATTTGGAAAGAAGTTGATGGTATTTTCACTGCTGATCCCAGAAAGGTTCCCAATGCCAGATTATTAGAATCTGTTACTCCCGAAGAAGCTGCTGAATTGACCTATTATGGTAGTGAAGTCATTCATCCATTTACCATGGAACAAGTAATCAAAGCAAAAATCCCAATTAGAATTAAAAATGTTGTTAATCCCACTGGTAGAGGTACTATTATCTATCCTGATAATATTGGTAGAAGAGGTGAAGAAACACCTCCTCATCCACCGGCTGCATACGAGACTTTATCTCCACGATATATAGCATCTCACAAGAAACGTTCAGCAACTGCTATCACAGCAAAGCAAGATATTGTCGTGGTAAATATTCATTCAAACAAGAAAACATTATCTCATGGATTTTTGGCTCATATATTTACTACATTAGATAAATGTAAATTGGTTGTTGATTTGATTTCAACTTCTGAAGTCCACGTATCCATGGCGTTACAGATTTCTGATGATGACGAGCCAAGTTTGAAAACTGCTATAAAAGAATTAAGAAAAATGGGTACTGTTGATGTTACAAGAAATATGACCATTGTTTCTTTAGTTGGTAAACAATTAGTTAACTTTATTGGTATTGCCGGCAATATGTTCAAAGTTTTAGCTGATGAAAAAATTAATATTGAAATGATCAGTCAAGGGGCTAACGAAATTAACATATCGGCAGTGATAAATGCAAAAGATACCATAAGAGCTTTACAATCAATTCACGCAAAATTATTGGAAGGATACTCTATGGATGAGACTCCAAGTGCGGTTGATTTAAGATTAGAAGCATTAAAAGTTCGAGCATAAATAACATTACATCAAAAATAATATAGATAAATAGAAATTATAATAATAACAATATTAGTATTGATATTGAACTGTAAAACTAAATCAGCTTAACTACAATACTCTTTGAATTTAAGAATAAATTAAATCAAATGTCAAATTCACCTGATTCTCTGCCACTAGTATTAGCTTGTTTTGAATTTTCATCGATCAAAGTTTCGAAATCACCAACAATATTGCCTAGTAATTCAGAAGCCAATTTGTGATATGCCAATTGAGCTTTGACTAATTCCAATAATTCTTGTAAAGGTTTAGCATTTTCCAATACATTTTGCATAACATTAATAGCATCTTCAACCGTATTGGCAAATTCATCTTCAGCATTTTCTAATTGAACTCTCAATTGAGATTCCTTGTTGGCATTATTGCAATTGGATAGATTGACTCGAACCAAATCGTAATCAATTCTTTTTTGTTCGACTCGTTTTTGAATATTGTTAGATTGACTAATTAATTGCCTTAAAGTAGTTGTCAAAGGTTTATTAAATTTGGTTTGAATCAATTGATCTTGACCTAATCTAGCATTACCAATTTTGTTCATGTTTGATGAATATATATCAAGAGCACGAACTAATGGATCATTTTGTTCATTTGGATTACTGGCTATTATTGACGCATCAGTAGCTCTACTCAATGCATGATACAAGGTTTTTGGGGGTTTAAATTCAGCATTTGGACTTGTTAAAGCTGCTTGTGCTTCACTTGGGGTAGTAGCTTTAGATAAATTTGTAAATCTTGTAGTTACATTTTTCGAAAAATCAGTAAATGATTCTTGTAAATTTGTTGGATAATCATAACTTTCATTAGCATAATTATTAGTCACTTGTAAAACATTCTTGTATAAAGTTTCAATATTGTTACATTTATTTGCTAATTCAGTATATTCTGATGGTAATTGACTAATATCATCAGCATTCACTTTACCAATTCTCTCTTGTACCAACCGGGTTGTTCTCTGAGCAAAAGGAACTACTTCATTGTTAAACTCATTAGTAAGTTTATCACTAAAACTCTTTAAATCCTTGGTGAAATTACTAAAATTGAACGACATTACTTGTTCTTACAACTATCAAATCGTCTGCTTAATGAAATCATTTTAAATTTATAACCCCTGGCAGTATGCAGGTCTCAAAACTTATAGAGCAAGAGCTAATAGAGCCAGAGCTAATAGAGATAGGAGAGATAGTAGAGATAGTAGAGCTATTAGAGCTACTAGAGCTAATAGAGTAAGAGCTAATAGAGATATTATAGCTAATAGAGCCAGTGTAAGAGTTAGTAGAAAAGAGCTAGTAGAGCTAGTGCAGCAGCTAGCGTAAACAGAAGTAAATGAACCATATTATAACACTAACAAGTCGAAACACTTAAAATATGAAGGAATAATGAATTGTTTGACTTACACCCGGTAATTCAATATTAATACTATTGTGTGTAAGTACTTACTCATAGTTAAGTTCAAAATTGGAAATCGTTTTCAAAAAATTCGTAGACAGCTTGAGCGAGTCTTGCACCAGCTTCACGTAATTCATCATCGTTATTAGCAATTGCATAGCTTAGCCTGAAAAATGAACCTGTTTTTTTGCTAAATTCTTTATCGACAGCCATATTAATTCCAGGAACTGTCAGAATTCCAGCAGCAAGAAATTTCCAATTTAGTAGTTTAACTTTCTCTTCAATATCTAAGTTAGGGCTAAAATTGATTATAACCGAAACAAACATACCCGCTTTGGGATCTAAAACTTCAAGATATTTCAATTTATAAGCTTTGGATTCGATAATCGATTCGAGTAATACATTTCTTCGATGAAAATATGCCAATCTCATTTTATTGATCCAAGTCAACCACCCATCAATACCACCCCATTTCTTGACAATTATATTATTTAATAGCATTTGAGAAGTACCAGAAGAACTTCTAGTTACAATGGTGGCATAATTCACTATCACCTTAATTATATCTCTGTGTCCCACCATGAACCCTAATCTTAACCCAGGAGCAAACAATTTTGAAAAGGTTTCTATTCTAACAACTCGACCAACAGTATCAATAGTGAGATACGATGGAGTTAAATGATTTTTCAAGTAATCGTCAATGTCCAAGATTTTTGAATAATCTATCGATTTCTCGGGTTTTTCATAAGGTGGTAAAGTCAAATAACCATAAGGATCATCTTCAATTATAACAAAATCATACTTCTCTGCTAATTGATAAATTCGTTTTCTCAATTCAATACTTTGAGTTAATCCCGTGGGATTCTGACCAGTGGGAATAGTGTATAAAGCCTTTGGCTTTCTCAATCCTGGTTTCAAATTTGACCAATTTTCAAGTAAATTATGTAAATAATCATAATCAATACCTTGGGAATTGCAGGATAAATCTAATCTTATTGGTACTGGAATCGCCCCAACATGAGCCACATTTTGTAAAAATGGAGTAAATGTAAACTCTTCAACTAATACCACATCTTCAGCATCCAACAATGCATCAGCAACCTTGTTTAATCCATCTCCGGCACCATTCGTAATCGTGATGTCCCAATCTTTAAATTTTGGCTTATGGGTTCTGGTAACAAATTGTTTAGTGAAATCGACCAATTGAGGTATTCCATTAACCATGGAGTATTGCAATCCTCGAGATATATCTATCAAATTGTCATCTTTACTGTGTTCTTCAATTATGACTGGCTTTCCATCAATTGTATCTCCAAATGGAAATTCTGGAACATCAACTGATATTGACTTGACAGGGAAAAATCCTGAGTTTGGCATTCCATAGCTCAATAGTAGTGGTCTTGCATGGGGTACGTAACCTTCTGGTGCTTCTCCCACAGGTTCCGAAGCAAAATGGGAAATCTTTCTATTAGCAGCTCGTTTCGCTATTAAATGGGACATCTTCTGAAGAAGTTAATTTCAGTTATGGTTGTCTACTTTTACTAATGTTAAATAGCTTCAATGGATTCAAATTGTTCAAAGATTGTTCAAATTATTACTAAAACTGTGGATATAGTTGCGATTAAAACCAAAGGGCAATGGAGTAAATGACTATTAGTAATCAACTTTTCTATTGTAACGCAAACTATGGCTTGTTTAGTCAAGTTCTTATTCAAATTACCAGTATTATTTATATTTCCAAATATTGGATCGCCACACTTCGATTTGCATGGTTAAAACTATTTAGTTTCTACGTCAATGGTTATCTATGAAAATTCTTAAATACAACCAATAAATTATAGTATATTAACCACAATATTTATAATACATAATCCTAAAGGACATCATCTTCGAGTAATATCTCATCATCTAAATAGCCTGATGTTTGACATGACTTATATTCATCAATTACATTGAGGACACTTTCCTTACAATCATTGAAAATATCCAAAACTCGATGTCGCTCCTCTGAGCTGTTGTTATCTGTATATGAGTTAATATAAGCTTCTCGCTTTACTAGAAGGTCATATTGTTTCAATATTTTTGTGAAAACAGAAGTTATCGATGTGTTATTCGATAATTGTAACCCACTTAATTGTTTTATATTTTCTGATTTTAAAAATGGGGATTTTTTACAATTAACCATTTGAATAGAATTTGTAGTCCAGGGAACAAATTGTAACCTTTGTTGAGCTTTTATACCCGCTTTTCTAATCTCTTGCTGATTCAAATTATTTCCAGTAAGATAATTCATTACTGAAATATATTTTGGAGTTTCAAGTACTCGATTCATT
This sequence comes from Suzukiozyma pseudoglaebosa, assembly GCA_030705115.1. Taxonomy (NCBI): domain Eukaryota; kingdom Fungi; phylum Ascomycota; class Pichiomycetes; order Serinales; family Debaryomycetaceae; genus Suzukiozyma; species Suzukiozyma pseudoglaebosa. Next base: position 57,348 of record JANIWI010000026.1, on the reverse strand, counting down.
TTATATCGTTCATTTAATAGTTCTAGAATCATATCATATTCATTCAAATTGTTATGTCTTGACAACAGGGATTGAAATGGGACAATTGATGCCGATAAAAATTTTAAATCTGAAGTTGGTATTAGGGTTGACAAAATTGATTCATAAGAACTATACATATAATTTGGAAATCTTAATGGATTTGAGATGCTAGCACAAACATTTGATATTAACATGTTAGCTCCATCAAAAGCATTTTCAAAATTTTGATTGTTGAATAATAAATTTTCAATACTATTTAAAGCATCATTATGGAACACAAAGGTGGCATCACTATGATCGATCAATCTCTTCAAAGTTAGAATGGTATTGTAAGGTTGAACCACAACATCAGAGGTTTTTTCATTAGAAGGAAATATTGAAAAAGTATTGATCAATTTTTTAGGACCAAATCTATCATTCAAAATCTCCAAAAGTCTTGAACCAACCCCAGCACCAGTTCCACCAGCTACTGAATGAATCAATTGAAAATTTGAAAAGTTGTCAGCTTTATCAACTTCTCGATCAATCAAATTTAATAATTCTTCCTCATGATTTGTTCCATATAAATAACCTTTTTGCCAGTTATTAGCAGCTCCACTTCCATGTTCACTTAAGTGGACATTCCGAGGATTAATCATACTAAGATTGTTCATACATTTGTTCACTACCGATGGTTCTAAATCGATCAATATCGCCCGTGGAGTATACTTTGTAGAATCTGATAAAGTGAAAAACAATTCAGGTCGATCATTTCGATCATTCACTTCAACTTGCTCCTGACTACTCTGAAAAACTGGTCCTCCGTCTCCAGGATATTGCTTGACACTACCATCTGAATTGATTCCATGCTCTTCTGCTAGTTGATTCCAATATTGTAAACCCACTTGATTTCCACATTGTCCAGCTTGTAGCGTAATTGTCTCACTAAAACGTTAGCAACATTCTCTCTACCAACTTCTCTATCTGACTGACTGTATATATATATATATATATATATATATATATATCTTTTGCTCTCTGGCGGTACATACCCTGGCATGGTTTGTTCTTGACTTGTTTACAATACGCGCTGGGGAGTTTTATATGGCTGCGAAATTTAATGCCATCAAGAAGTTAGATAAAGATCAGAGAAGACAATAAGTACGATGTAGATAATCAAGATGTGGATAAGTACGATGTAAAACTAGGTGTTTCAAGAAAACATTATATTGTTCACTTCAAATATAGGTATAAATCCACAATGAAGTTAGTATATAATACAACCATTTAAAAGGCGTTTTTTTTTTACTTTACATTAGATTAGATTCAAATGCTTTGTGTGAACCCATAGGAATTAGCACAAGGAAAGTGAACAGAATTGATAAGCATTTACATATTTAAGCTTTTGTTTCGATTTAATTGATTAGGTTACATGAGTTCAATTGATATTAAAGTACATATATTGAATCGCAACTTTATTTGATAACAATTAGTATACATGGCTATAAATTACTACAACGAAAGGGGAAGAAAAGACAATAATTTTTTTCTAGGTATAATTTGCTGACCAGCAGAGTAAATTAAATGCATTTAATAATTGTATGATCTTCTTCTCTTTTTACAGTTAACTGGGGGAAGTGAAGAAGGAATACCACTGGTGACAGGAGTTTTAGTAGTTGATGGTTTGACAGAAGTTAAGGTAGCACCGTCACATTTACCAAAGGCTGCAGCTAAGGCATTAACAATAACGGTTTTGAAAGTGTCAAAGTTCAAGAAATTTTCAATTAATGATGGAACTAAATTAGAAGCAATAAGAGCATCAATAAGTTGACCAAGGGTAATAACTTTGGCATTAATTAATTTGGTGATTAAATCAGCACCCCAAGTATAGAATCCATCATTAGTAACTAAAGCATTAACTACTTGATTGGCCAATCCGGAATTTTTCAATGATTCCATTAATGAGGTAATAATAGCTCCAGAATCTCTAGTTTCAAGATAAACAGTTTCTCTTGTCACAAGAGATGGTTCATAGACAACTGAATCTTCTTCAATGTATCCTCTTTTTTGTTGACCCAAGATTTGATTAGCTAAATTACTAATAAATTTTAAAGCAATTTTATAAATTTGGGCATAAAATTGACAATTACTGATTAAATTTTTAATAACTGAAACTGCTAAACCAGAATCATTTAATGATTTTAAAAGGGTAGCGATACTAACAATACCACTTTTAACGGCACCAACAATGACATTGGAAGCAATAGGACCCAATACTGGATCATTAATGAAGTATAAAATAATTCCTGGTGCTAATTGAGTATTTTTGATAGCAGTTAAAACATCAGTAACAATTTGAACTTCTCGCTTGGTTAATTCTTCTTCAGAGAAAGTCAGTCTTTTTCTGGTGAATTCATCTAAGTTAGCGATAGCATTATTGACAACATCGACATCTCTTCTACTTAATCCGGAAGATGATTCATCAAATGAAGTTGGAGCAGCAGTAACTGAACCAACTGCGGCCAATAATAATGTAGCAGTAGCAGCGTTAATCTTCATATCTAAATAAATACGGGTTTTTTGATACTATTCAATCGAGCTTGTATAATCTTAGTAAGTAAACTAGGATTGGTTGGTTGGTTGTTTTGGTTTTTTGGTTGTTTGTAGTAATAGTTTAACTCACGGATAATTTAAAGTAGGCTGAAATCGACCACACTTATATATAAAAGACCTCATTTTAAAATAGTTTGAACTTGACTATTATAGGCAAAGCCTCAAGATTTCCCTTCTTGGATTATAGAGATACTTCCCGATATGGTTAATGAAATAGGTTTCACTTTCATTATAACATATACACCAGGCATTTTTGCAGCCAAAAAATTTCCGCATTGGGAACTAGAATTTATGTGGGACAATTGCCAAATGTGGTAATAGGTTCAATTGGTTGAGTAGGGGAAAAACAATAGGGTGGTAGGCTTGTATCCAAGTTAAGGAATTAACAACATATCAACTAACTATTGAATTAGATGCTATTTACCAAAAAAACCAAGAAACATACTAAAAATAGGTCAAACAATAAATGAAAAAAAAAAAACAAAAAAACAAAAGTCAAACAGACAAACAAAAAGAACAATAAGACAATAATTTCTAGTATGAATAAAATAAAAGAAAAGTACACAAGATAAAACTACCAATAAGGAAAAGAAAAAAAAAACAAATAGAAAAAAAAAAACAAACAATATGTAAGGTAATATGAAAATGAAGTTTTATGAATAATCACAGTAAGAAAAAGGGTATAGTTTAAGAGACTAATTTCAAGAATATTAATTGAAGTAAGAGATGAAAAATGTTTTGAAATATTTTTACTTAGTTTCTTTCTAGTTTAGCTTCAAATAAGCCTCTTGAATACATTGACGAAAGAGCCGGTTCTAGAAAAGGAGAAATCGTTTCCAAAAAATGTAGGTTAAAAATAGAACCAAATTTTTTTTTTGTAGTTACCCAAAGTAGAAAAAACTTAAATCATGAATAGAGTAAAATTAAAAATAGAATACACCAGGAACCAGAATTGAATACACCAAAAAGAATAGTGGAATGTCAAGATTGAAAGAAAAGCAACCAGAAACAGAGTAAACAAAAAATAATGGAATAAATTAATCATTGAAGAAAATCTAATGAATGGAACCAGAATATTAATGAAAAAGTACTTCTCTTCAACTATAAAAAATGAACATGAGGGTTTATTAGTGATATTATTTTTGAGAAAACCTAATGTCATATAATATGTAATTAGCGTGTATATACAAAGTTTTAAAGATAATTGCTTGCTTTATGTCATATACAAAGCTACCAATATGAATACTACACTAATATGCAAAGATATCAAGATTAAAACTACTATAATATTCAAATTTATCAAGGTGATTTTTTACTACATTATCAAGAAGTAGTAGTAGTAGTAATAGTATACATTATCAAGAAGTAGTAGTAGTAGTAATAGTATACATTATTAAGAATTGTCTGGGGTTGTAGTAGTATATCTTATTAAGAATTGTCTGGGGTTGTAGTACCTTCACAAAAAAGGGTTTATATACAAGACAACCAATTGTTAATAGTGGTGAGTTAATAGTAGTAATTTATTATGATTGTTTATTGATGATTAAAAGAGAAGATAAGACAAAGTAATTGTATAAAATTGAATAGGCTCAACATTAATTTTATGATCTGTTCAACATTCGTCTCAATTGAATTGGTGTCAGTATTGACTAAAATTACACTCAATTTTATAGAAAATCACACTCTTATTTTATCTCATACACTTAATTAAATTTCACCTTTTGTTTTATCTCACTCAGGGTGAAAACGCTTATTAATGTTAGTGTTTTACTGGTTAGTTTTTTGTTCTTTTTCATGCTTTTTCTATCAAATAAAAGTTTCTGATTTATTCCTATAAATTAAAAGTTTCTGATTCATTCAACTTCTTTTTCTATTTAGCAATGCTTTTTTTTTATTACAATTACTCGTTTTTGATTTCATATAATTTCATATATATTCTCTACTTGTTCTACTTCTACATCTACATCATCGCCTTTGTAGGTTTGTACGGATAAAAAAAAATCATTCTATCGTAAAATGTAGTAAATATTAATCGGCTTTTTCGGAAAAAAAATCGAGCTACAAAACAAATTCTGGTAAGCCATGATTACTAAAATTTAATCCGATTCAATTTTATTATACTAGATCTATTAAACAGTTTGTTTGTTAGTTTATTAGTTTATTATTGTTTATTATTGTTTATTATTGTTTATAATTTGCTATTGTTAGTATTTTGTTACTGTTTGTAATTTTGCTTATTTGACGTTTGTGATAGATCGCATTTTCAACAAACCCTCTGGTTTTACAACCAAATATTTAATACTCCTTAATTGATAATAACCCTGAACTATTTTCGAAACGAATCTAGTACTATACGACTCAAGTTCTTTTAAGAGTATTGATTTGTCTCAATTGACATTCTTGCTAAATTAACGGTGGTGGTTTTTTCAATTGAAGTGATTCCTGGCTTCTATATTCAATATTCTGATAAATTTGGTGGGCTTACTTCCGTGATTGATTCTAGTATCAATAGATTGAATTCTCCTTTTTTTGACCAATTGATTGATTAATTCATCTGATACTACAACCGCTGGTACTATTATATTACTAGAACTATTGCTTAAATCGGGTTTATTACTGTTTCTGGTTCATGAACTAGCTGAAAATTTTTATTTTCACATCCACTAGCTGATTCACTAATTCACTGTTTTGGATCTTAGATACCTATTGACTAAAAAACTCTGATTAACCCAGATTTGCTACTAATAGTAGCTAATTTTTTTTCAGTTTTTGACGAGGCTTTGTCTTTATTAATTTTTCTTGTTTTTTCATTATGAATCAATTATATGTGGTGGTACTGGCAATAGCTATTGTTTATGCTGGAATCCTTTTTTTACTAAACTTAATTCCTCACGTCACTATAAGATCATTGGGCTGGTTGAGTGTTAAACATGTCACAATCGAAACTAGAAAATGTCGAATAAATATCTACAGAATCAAGCTAACTTTAAAATTATTCAAAACAAACAATTCCATCAAACCGCTTCATTTAGAGTTATCCGATGTAAACATCCATTTCCATGAAGACTCTGGAGAAACTCGCAAGAAAAAGCCAAAACATAATTCAATTGATTCACTACCAGAAATTAAATTTTTAATACCTAAAACTATTCATAATTTTTTAATTAAAACCAAATTCATTAGTCAATTTCAAGTTCATTTTTTCCGTTATTCAATTTTACATGATGAAACTGATAAAGATTTACAATTGTTCATCGAATATTCAAGAATTGAACAATCTTTGGTTGATGCTATAGGTAAATTTAATCTTTTTATCGCTAATGGTCACATACGAAACAGATATGATATTAAAAATCAGCAGCAATTTTTCAGAACTTTTGAATTTATATTGGAATTTGACTCTATAGTTGACTGCCCTATCGATAATCCAAAAGTTGTTCAATTCTCTTTAAATCGCTTTAAATTAAAGTCTTCCTTTGCTAGATTTTTGATACCGATGGAAATTGTTGATATTGAAACTAGAATTAAAAATTATAAAAATTTTAAAGCTCAAAATCAAGCTTCGACTGGAACTGAACAGTATAACTCAGATAATAAAGATATTTCCAATTTAAATTCAACCAAACAAGATACCACAAACTCCAATTCATTGAATAAGAAGCCTAAATTACCGTTGAATCTTTTAAGTGATATAATTGATTTTATCGATTTTATCGAGTTTAATATCGAGGATTTCCAGTTGAATTGGGGTGACTATGAAATTGAAATGGCAAACATATCAACCAGAATGGATCGGGTTGAATCTTATCAATTTTCAAGTACATTAATCAAACTAGGTATTTACTTGACATCTTTCAAAATATTTGAAAAGAAAAGTAAATTGCTAGAGCTTCCTTCAACTTCATTTACTATAGAGTCGAGTATATTATCTTTGATAGATGGTATTATAAATGCATTTGATCCAAATCAACAAAAACCTTTAGATTTTGAAACTTCTTTAACTATTTCGTCGCCAACAATAGAAGTTTATTATGATCAGATTGAAAGTTTATTATCCACTCCAAAAGCTGAAAAACATAAATCAAATAATTCTTTCTCATATGCGAGTATAAAGTCGGTGATTAATAAATTAAACATGTTATCTTTGAAGTTGTATATCGTGGATTTTAAATTGGTCAATTTCTCACTTAATCCCACAGCTTCTCCTGTCGTTAAGTTTAGACGTGATTCAAAAGACAACCTCGTCTCTACTATTTCAATTCTGTCGATTGTTCAAAGAATTTACACCAGAAAATACCGTGATATGGTTAGAAATTCCAAATCGAATAAGAAAAAGCTCAATAGTGTAATTCTAATAAAGAATTTTTCTTTTAATTCCATGGGAAATTTTATTCAGTTTCCAAAGTTGAATGTTCTTTCGAGTTATGATATACATAAAAATGAATTAAATCTTAATTTTCGAAGTAAATCTTTGAAAGTTAAATCAGTGAATGATGGAATATTTCTTGTTGTTCGTGAATTTAGAAATAGAAGAAATATAAGACACAATAAAAGATATGATTTGATTGCAGCTCAAAACTTAAAAAATCATAATCAATTTCTTGAATCAGAGTACACAAGTACGGTTCAATATTTAAAACTATTTGAACTCATTCCTTCGTTGTTTGCAAAAGTTAAGTTTTCAATAGCAAGTATTCAAACTGAAATAATTTGCAAGGATGGTCTACCATCTCATATTGTATACGATACTTCTCTTGGTAAAGACATTGATTTAGCGGATTTCAAGCGGGGGATTTCAATTAAGATAGATGATTTAGATTTCACTTACAAATTATCACAAGAACTATTTGAATTTACTACAAAAAAACTAGAATGTTTTACTCTTTCAGAATACTCAAATGAATTCATCACTGACTTTGACGAAATACAAGAATACAAAGCCAGTGATTCTGAATTTAGTGATATATCCAGTGTTAATTCGACTCAGTCATTTAAATGCGATGAGGATCCTGATGGCATAAATCTGGATTGCAAAAAGATCAAAAGAGTCATTCTGTTACGTGATTTAAAGTTATCAAACTCAGATAGAACTGATGGCGATACTGATAGGCTCTCGCTTGTTATCCCAGAAGTTGATGGAAGGATCGATGTGTTTTTTATTTGGTGTGCAATATATGCCAAAACCTTACTAACATATTTTGCTCCTACAGTAAAAGCAAATGTCAGTAAAAAAGAAATGGACTCGATGATTGGACACAAACCAAAAGTAAAACTAGATGTTTTTGTTGAATCGATTGCCATGGTAGTTAGGTTGCCTCATACAGTTGATGTGATGATTGAATTTGACAGTTTCAGATTCAAAAATGCAGTTGTCTCCAGAACTTTTGACCTAAAATATGCAAGAATGTTTGTTGTTCATCCGGCTACTAAGAAATGGACAAGACTAGTGATCATTAAAGAACCTATCATAAATTTAACTTTAACTCATGTGTTGAAGAATTCTGTTTTCCGAATTTCTACAACAGCTATAAGGTTGCATGTTCCTCATTTGTATGCTGTTTTTACAGTTATTGATAATTTTCTCACTTTTTTCAAAGCAATAAAGCAAATTGTTCATAATTTCGAAAATCATTCTTTGAAAATTGGTGACTTTGTAAGACTTTTGCCAACTGAGAAACCAGCAATTGAGCTTCCAAGAATAATCATTAAAACTGCGATTTTTGGACTAACGATTGAGAATGATCCCTTTGAGACAGAGCTCTCTTGTATTTTCGAATTGGGTTTGATTGAACAGAGGGAACGTATCACAAAATTGAAGTTGTTTGAGAAGGGCGCCTCCGAGATTATGGCGCAATCAGAGTCTATCGAGAGTAAAATTCTGTTAACAAACCTGAAACCAGGAAACAGTAGACACTTAAAACATCATCCATTACTGAAGTTATTTGGTGAAAATTCAAGAGGAAGTCTGTTCAGGGAAAAGTTGATCAATTTCAAACACACAAAAGATATACCGGTGGGATGCGTTTATGACGCAACACCAGAAATTACCTCTGATGATACAGAGGAAAAAATTCGTGTAGCTAAAAAAGTCCTAGATGCTAGTTTGTCTAATTCTTGGATAAAAAAGTATAAGTTCTTTCGTGAATCTAAAGTGAAGCAATGGAAGGATCGACAAATAAGAGCTTGGGGAACCATGGAGTTGAATAAATTGATAAGTAATAAGTATGATATCCTAGAATTTCCTGATGGTCCACATTTAGTGGCTGTCATTGTTCGAAACCTAGATTGGACTATAGAAAGAGCTAAAATCGAAGACATTGACCAATTTCTATATATCTATGCGAAAAAGCAACCGAAGTTAACCTACTCAATCTTGATTCCACTTTATTTGAATTTGAAGTGTAAATCCTTGAATATCTTTCTCAGAGATTATCCATTACCTTTAATATCGTTTCCAGAGTTTTCTAAAGGCACGGATCCAGCAGTACATTTTTATGGAAATTGTGTCATACATGAAACTTTAGTGAAGAACCAGAATCAAATGAGGCACATTTTTGTGCCTTTTTCACCAGCTGCTCCTCTGGGTGAATTGGCAGATGTTTTCTATTCTGTATTTATACCCAGAACTTTGGAAACAGTTAAATTTACGATTGATTTGAAATGTGATGTACTGTCAGATCAACCATCAATATTGACATGGTGCAAGTCTTATCAACCTGCTATTCTGGCAGCTGCAGCTGCTTTAGATAATTTTACAAAACCAGAAGTTGATCATAGTCCTCTAGGATGGTGGGACAAGTTTGCTCTTTTGATGCATGGTAGAATGATTTTCAATATTCTGAAAGAATTATGTTTTAATGTTAAAGGATCAACTAGTCCATACAAGATGGATGGTAAAGCAGCCGGTTTTGCTTTCTGCTGGAAAGACGACGTGACTTTGAAGATCAATTATGATGATCTGAGTCGGGAATTAATTCAACTTGACAGTAATGCATTTGTATTGGCAATTCCCAACTATTCGATGCAACACAGTAGGATGTGGGGTTCATTTTATGCTGACCTTGATGACAATATCGTTGAAATTGATGAGTCCAAACGATTCAGTAAGAAAGTTATTCGTTTATCATCTACAGATAGGGTGCGTTGGACGCTAGGTATGATTTTTGAACGTAATGTTGATGAAACTATGACTGTTTCGGACTCAAAGGAAAGGACGTCTTCATTTCAACCACATTACGATGTTGTCATAACTAATCCTGCGTTCCCTGATCACAAAGATTCGTTTAAAACGTATAGATCCAGTTATATTCACATGGCATTATCTGTTGTATCTACAACCTCCAATGGAAATTGTTTTAATGCTGGTTATTTCACACCATTGTCATTTCATTACTTTTTCGACTGGTGGCATATTTTACATCTGGGTATTTCCCTACCAATAAGACGTGGTAATCTCTTTCTGTCAATCGATATGCTGAAAAAGAAAACACATGTCAAGATGGGGACTCATTTGGTGACATTCAAATACCTATTCCAGTTTGATCCATTGACTATTTCTCATGGTTACATGCATGCATCAGCTATCAATCAAGACAGCAGAATGGCGTTCACAGGAATTAAGGCACGATTTGAAAAATGTACCATAGATTTACATCAAAGGAAAGAAATGCTAGCTTATGTCAATGAGGAATTGAACATAAACAACCAAGTAGCACATTTAAAAATGAATAGAGGGGAAATAAATGTCGAGTCTGCAGACTTTCGAATTGTAAACGCAACTTTCCACGAAAAATCAATTCGAGGTTATTTGTTATCGAATATGGCTGGTTTTGATAAATCTGATACATCGCAGTTTACCAAAAAAACTGAAAATGTTGACATTAACAATTATGAAGAATGGATTGCAAGTGCGGAAGTTGCCGAAGATGATTACTCTTGGATTGACGCAGAAGATTTCATTGAATTGGAAGTTTTTGAACCTCTTTCTCCTTATCCAAAAATTGAGATTTTGTCATTTTGTTCTTCTCCCCAATTTAGTTACTTCAGAGAATTTGTTGACCAAAAAGATGGTTTGTATCCATATGGAAATGAGGATTCACATAATTGTACAATTAATATCCAGAAACCAGAAACTACTCAAGCCAAATTACTATCAGAAAGAATAGATGATATTAAAAGTTTAATGCACTCTACCAGAGAAAAATTAGAAAGCACGTCTGAAGAGTCTTCTGAGCACAAAACAATTGAAGAGCAATTGCGACAGTTACAAGACAGGCTTGACATCGTTGAATCGGTGTGGGAAAGTTTCACTGGTGAGTCAATTCTGGAAGTAAGTACTATCAATTCAAATCTAGATATAACTAGAACTCCGCTCTCTATTTATTCTTCTCACACAACAAATGAAGAAATGAGAATTGCATCTCAATTTGATGCTAGCGCCAGTAAATTCAGAAACAGATTCATCGTTCACAACTTGCGCTTTCAATGGAATAAGCATAATAAAGTTTTATTTACCAAGTATTTGCAAAAGGTAAATGATCGGAAGTCATCCGTTTATTTCATGAGTAAGCAAGCAATTGATTTTGTTGAAAGTGTCATAAATGAGAATCCTGAATTGGCTGAACATCCCCAATTGAAAGAAGAATTTTTTAATAGTGATTTCAAACGAGGTGCTGATGTTATAGATAGCTTTTATGATGATCTCGATGATACAGAGAATGATGATCAAGAGGCCGAACACAAATACTTGATTAAGTTTATCCATCCTCAAGTTCAATTAATAAGTGAAAAGGAAGAAAATGCTTGCTTAATTTTAAGCTCGAGAGATTTACAATTTAGAATTTTGGATATTCGTAAGAAAGGAACTATTCAAGTGGTGAATCAAAACTCTGAATTAGAAGGCTTGGTAGAAGCTAGATTTGGTTTATTGTTCGAAGATGCTCAGGTCTTTGTTTTGAGAAAAGACGAACCACCCGATTTTCACTTGGAACAACTGATTGTAAGTGGAGTAACCTCACCATGGTTAGAAATTGAGGTTTGTTACGATAGCTTTTTCCTCAAAGACCAGTCGGTAATTGAGAAGAACACAATCGCTATGATCTACAATAAACCAAATCCTATGTTTAATGTTGGTTCTGCCACTAGATGTAATGTATTGACTGTTCAATTATCTAAGATAGTGGTGAATGCAACTTCAGATCAATACTCTGCTGTATATTATGTGATAATTGATTTACTATTGAATTCTAAGGAAGAACGAGATGACATATATAATCGATTAGATAAAGTCATTTCTTTATCCGACATGTCTGATTTGCAGGGACTTGATGTCAGAGCAGGCGAAATACAACAAAAGATTAGACAGTATAAAAGTATTTTACTAAAATTAAGTTCTAGTACTTTGAATGATGAGGAAAAGCAGCAGTTAACTTTACTAGAATTTGGCTTGGAAAAGCAATGGATAGAATTATCTGCCTTAATTGAAGGATTAAGACTTAAAAGTTTGAGATATAGGTCAGATAAATCGAAACAACAGATTATGAATATATTAGCAGATCAAGTCATCTGGCATTTATTAGATTCCAACAGAGAGCCATTTGTTGATTTTGCATTAAATAACACCAAATTTGCGAAAATTTCTTCATTTGATGGAAGTAAGCTCAATAAAATTGAAATTGCACTAATGCAAGGTTTTAATTTACAAGAATCAGCAGTTTATCCTGAGCTTACTCAGCCAATCCTGGGTGATGCAAGTAATTTACCTATAATTGCACTAACTTGGACTTTATTGGAACCAGTTGGCGGTATTCCAGTTTTGGAAAGTGCTAAATTAGAAATTCAACCACTTACTGTTCAATTAGATTTCAATACGTCTAAAAAGCTATTTAGATATCTATTCCCAAAAGATGATTCTTCTGGTTCACAAAGAAGTGAAACTGGAAAACGCAATGGCAAGTCCAAAGAAAAATCTCGTTCGCAAATTAGCTCGAGTACTCGATCTAGTTCAAATTTATCTATAACCCTGGAAACTTCACCTGCGATTGATAATCTGAGTGATAAAGCATCAATGAATCCATTTAAATTATTGAAACGAAAAGTGAAAGAATCTAGAATGGAAAAATACGCAAACAAAGAATCGTCTTCTTCGACATTATTAAATTCTGAATCTGGTTCTGGATCTGCTTCATTCTCTGGAGTATTGTCTAATGATGATGTTTCTAAAAGTAGTGAGAGTAGTCAAAGTCCCACAAAAATTTTCAAATCAAGTAAATCAAATGGCAAGAAGAAGAAACAAATAGAAGAAGATAATAAGGATGATATAGCACTAATAGTTAGTCGATCATCTAAATTTATGTCAATTGTTGATATGTTCATTACCAAATTCAATTTAGTTGTCAGTTTCCAAGCTCCTCCACATTTAAAATTCTTTGATGCACATAAATTAAGTTTAAATATACCTGATTTAAGATACCGGGAAAAGTTATGGTCAGTTGAAGATATAATATTGCATATCCGAAAAGATATAATTCGAATCATTTTATCTCATACTGGTAAAATCATTGGTGATAAATTCAAGACCCGTAAAAGAAATAAAGTAGTACAACCATTGAAACAGATTGCTGATTTTTCTTCCTTTTTAACAATCCAAGATTTACAAGACGCTGGAAGGTCTCGAGACGCTGCCAAACTTACCAATGGTCCACATCCACATCCACATCATCATCATCATCATCATATCCATAGGTCCCGCTTACATGAAACTAGGACAAATCACAGTACAGTTGATTTTGAAAAGGTACTACAAGAAATCATTGACGAAGATGAAGAAACAGATTCTGATATCGATTCTAAAACTGAAAATAATACCCTGTCAACCATTGATACTGACCAGGATCATAGGAGCACTAATGATGAAAAACAAATCTCCGACTAAGACTATAGTGACTGAATAGTTTGATTCTAATGACACCCTATGATTACAATTATTGATGTTGATGCGATCATATCATATAAAACTTATTGATTTTTTTTATGAAATTATGACATTTATTAAAAGCATGACACAATATCCATTGTATATACAAAACATTACTACTGTAGTTGTAATATTAATCGCTAAATACTCAAATACAAAGCTTCTAAAACAATTGTATGTATAGACCGAATTTTATGCAGGTTTCGATAATTAGGAATTATACAATTTATCAACTCATATTGTTTATTACCACAAGCCAGTTGAGTTGACAATTGCCAAGGAAGTTGACGTCAATCAGTAAAGGATTTGCTTGAAATGGCGTTATTTGAAGCATTGAGAGATAAAGCCGTTAGTACCATCAATCAAGTGTTGGATAAGAAGAAAGAGCCAAGTCTAACCAAGAGTCAAATATTATGTCAAGAGTACAATTTGCCAGACGGAGAGACCATATTGGATGAAAGTGCGGTTGAGGTTGATATTAGATCTGAATTGGTGAAAGAAGTAGGCTATCAAAAAGATCAAAGTCCTCAAGGCCGGATGTATTTGACTGAACATTTTTTGGTATTTAGAGATGCTTATGATAGAAAGAATTGTTCATTTGTATTACATTTATCGACAATTAAGAAAGTGGAACGGATCCCTCCTAATAATTATGGTTTTTCTTTGACTATTCATACGTATTCGAAGTTGATGATTACTTTACATTTGGTGGGTTTAAGATCAGATTGTGAACGTTCAGCCCAGATATTCAAAGTCGCTTTAAAAGATAATTTACCCAATGTCCCTAAATTACAACCGTTCATTCAAACTTGTTATTCTGAATACCTTTTATCAAAAAATAATATTTCCCTGGAAAAGATTAATCATATACCTCCAGGTGGTCTCGGATTAAAATTCAAATATCCAGGTAATCCTAAAGAAGCCCGTGATAAACCAAAAATGAAGTTATGGTTTGATTTGTTCCGAGTTGATGGTAGAAATTTATCTCAGGTTAAAACACCCATGTTTTATCGTTTAGTAAGAGTGGGATTACCTAACAGATTAAGAGGTGAAGTTTGGGAATTATGCTGTGGCTCAATGTATTTAAGATTGGATAAACAAGAGGAATATCAAAAAATTTTGTCAGATAACAAAAATAAAAATTCTGTTGCTATTGAAGAAATTGAGAAGGATTTGAACCGGTCATTGCCAGAATATGCTGCATATCAATCTGAAGAAGGTATTGAAAGATTAAGAAGAGTTTTGACTGCTTACTCTTGGAAAAATCCCGAAGTTGGATATTGTCAAGCTATGAATATTGTCACAGCAGCTTTATTAATTTATATGTCTGAAGAACAAGCATTTTGGGCTTTAAATATGATTTGTGATAGAATCGTTGCTGGTTACTATTCTAAAACCATGTATGGCACGCTTCTTGATCAAAGAGTTTTTGAATCTTTGGTACAAGGTATGATGCCAATTTTGTGGGAACATATTACAAAATATGATATTCAATTGTCGGTAATTTCATTGCCTTGGTTTTTATCGCTATATCTTAGTTCTATGCCTTTGGTATTTGCTTTTAGAATTCTTGATGTGTTCTTTTTACAAGGGCCAAAAACTTTATTCCAAGTTGCTTTAGCTATATTGAAGATTAATGGTGAAGAATTATTGAAAACTGAAGATGATGGGTCTTTTATATCTATAATTAAAGACTATTTTCAAACCCTCGATCAATCAGCACACCCGGAATCATCTAATCCAAAATTTAGAGCGATTACCAAATTTCAAGAATTGTTAGTAACTGCATTCAAAGAATTTTCAAATGTTGATGAAATAATGATTGAAAAACATCGAGCAAAACATAGAGATACGATTTTTCAGAATATTTCTACCTTTGTTAAACGAACTGAAATCAGAAATTTACCAAGAACTCTTAATATTCACCAAGAATCACTTGGAATTATTTATGATACTTTTTACTCTATTACAGAATCTTACAATGTAACTAAAGCTAGTGGTTCGAACTTGATGGATTTTAAAGCATTCCGAAACTTTATGTCGGAAGTTACAGATTGGGTGGACAAAGAAAATGAAAATAACAATGCTATTGAGATCCACTTTTTGAGGCGATTGTTTGATAAATGGGACAATGAATCTCAAGGATTCTTGAGCCTTTCGGATCTTGTAATTGGATTGAATAAATTGGTAGAAACCGATTTAATGGAATCAATCGCAAATTTTTTTGAATTATATGATGTGAAACATAATGGCAAAATTGACAGAGAAGGTATACTCCAAATGTCCGAAGATTTGCTCTACATTACCACACCTTGGAAAGAAGGTTCTTTGTTCGATGAAATTACAAGAGTTAATATGGAAAACATGCTTGCTGATAAAATTGTTGAAAATGGTGTCAGCGATTCAAGTTCGCAAGATGGTCATTATGTTGTACCAGCGGATATTCAAATTGATAAAACTATTCTTGAAAACCAACAACTGGAGCGATATTTAGCTGCGGCTAGTGCATTTATTCAAAGAGCATTTGAATATGCTCAACCTGATGAAGAAGAATTACTTATAAAGGAATTGGCAATCGAAGATTCAATTTCAAAGAATGCTGCATTAAATCCAAATACTCCAGTTGTTGTTAATTTGGCCACTTTCCGTATGGTAGTCTTAGCAAATGAAACGTACGAATTGTTCTTTGCAAAAACATTTAGGGAATCGATTCATCTTACTGAACCCATATCTACCAAATATGACCCAGTTCGTTCTTTGAAAGATATGTTTAATGGATTATTGGCTGATGGTCAACAAGTGGCTTTGAAAGTAAGGCGACGTATGGACTCAGCTGCATCACAAGCCTTAAATCATGATAATTCGTCTTTATCATCAAAAAGCACTAAGCATGAGGAAGAGGATGAACGGGATGATGATTTTGGAGTAATTTCTATTGACGAGAAAGATAAAGATTTATTATTGGGAACTGAAGCTCAAATCATGGCTGGTCCAACACAAAAGGTCTCGAACCTAGCGGAAGATTTGCAGAAATTTCATAAAGCAGAAATGCTGGCTAGTCAAGAACAGGTTAATCAATCCAAAGATGACAAGAGTAAAGCGGATCACAACAAAAATTTAATTGAATTTGAGGCTGTTTAAACAGATAAATAATCATATATAATGTAAATACGGGATCCGGTATTAAGAGAGTTAGATAAGAAACAATGCAAGTTATCGGTAAAACGGCTATTGGATGGAACTAATATTTATTTACTTTTTCCAAACAATTTACGTAATTTTCCAAATTTTTTCTTCTCTTTTGGTGGTTCTGAGGATTGCTTCTTGTCTTCTCGTAAAGAAGTCATTTGAGGAACTGAATTATAAGTTGGCTTTGAGTCTACTTGATGATGACTTGAGAGTATATTGTCCTCATCATCGTCAGAATCAGCAAATCTTGATTTAAAGCCTCCAGTGACACCAGATGTATATTCTTTATGTTCATTTTGAATAGGGGCTGCGGTTTGTGCTTTATTACGCAACGTAAGCATTTTTGGATTTCTTTGCAGTTGAGCAGGATTTTTTTGTTGTTGTTGTTGTTGTTGTTGTTGTTGTTGTTGATGTTCTTTTTGGCTCCTATGGAACCCAGCAAACCCAGAATTGCGCTCCATAACTTGATCGTGAGCTTTTTTATTATTAGATTGATGATTAGATAACTCCTCATCAACAACTTTAGAAAACGATGATTTCCTTTGCAACGGAGCGAATTGAGATTTTGGCCTAGCATTTGCTTTGGCATATAGCTCTTGTGCTTTCAATTTAGATGGTGATTGATACCCAGGCTTCAAGGCTGGATGAGCTGCAATAGGTGCTACATAAACCGAATTTCTTAAGTTACGATTACTCATACCTTTCCTTTCTGATAAATCATTGTTTTGCATTGATTGGGGACGTAAGGTTTTTTTTGATAAATTGTGCTGACTCTTTTGTTGTTGTTGCTGTTGTTGTGGTGGAGTAGGTTGTCTTAAAGAGTGGGACATCCTTTTTGATTGATCTTGTTGTTGATTGGATTTCTGATACTGACTCTGAGATTGATTGACTTGAATAGAATAAGGATCAGATAGGTTATTCGCAGATAGTTTTGCATTCAATTTAGTGTTTTCTGATGTTGCTAAAGAAAGATAAGCATCATGAGCAGGATTTTTCTTTTCCACTTTCTTTTCTTTATTTCGTATCAAACTTACATTAGAATGGGAATTCTTCAATGCTGATTTCAATGGCTTTTTGTTTGGAGATTCTAAACTTCCGTTTGATCTAATTGAAGATATAGAACTACCACCACTTAAAACTTTTGGTGCACTTAATGATTCCAGGAAATTATTATGGTATTCTTGAGAAGGCTCTTCATTTTGAATAATTTGTGGTGCGTCGTTGAACTTTGGTCTTAAAGACTCTGCCAACTGTGACTTTTTATGTGTAAAATTTTCAGTATCATCAAGACTATCAACATCATTGCTCTTATCATCTATATATTGTTTGATAATACCTATTTCAACGTTACTGCTACTATTAATAGCATTGTCCTTGTGTAACATCTCTCTCAAACTACCATCATAATTTGAGGATGTTGAGGACTGTGGTTGTATAGATGAGACAAAAAGCGAGTTTGAGTTATATGGGCTAGATGTGTGATTGCTGTATTGTGGTAAAATGTCATTTTGCTTATACTCATCTGATTTAAAGTCATGGTCTCCAGAAGAATCATCATGGAAATCGCTGATAACAGTTACATCATGTAATTCATCGACTTTGTTCGATAAGCCATCATGGTCATAATCAACTAAGTCATTTTTCCCTGTAGAGGTACCAACAGGGGCTTCGTTTGGATTCAGATTAGATATAGAGTTAGTATTTTCATTTGATTGCTGCATTATATTGTTTGAAACTTTGCTTTCAGTATTATGGTGATAATCTGAAATGTTTGGCAATCTACTGTCAATGTTTTTATTATTTTCTTTATCTTGAGATGAATCTTCTGGTAATTTCTCAAGCACTGTGTCTTTTTCTTTTTCATCGCCTTCATCAATTGTAGTATCGAGCATGTTTTGATATTGACTTAATTCTGATAAATTTTTGCTATTTTGAGATTTCAAATTAAGATATTCTTGTTTTTTTAAATTTAATTGTTCTTGCAAAATTTTTTGCTTTTTAATTTCTTCATCAATGGTATTCAATTCTTGCTCCATTGAAGATATTGAATCCACTTTCTGATGGGTTTTCCGCAGTGAAGGTGCAGAGGAAACCGAATCCAAAGACTGACGTTTATTAAGAGTTGCATTTCTAGTTTTGGAGGGCTGATTCAAAGAAAAATGAGAATATCCAGCCTTAGAGGCATCTAAACTACCTCTTGGTTTGGAGTTTGCTCCAGATAAACTTGAAGTTCGAAACCCACTATTACTTCTAGGGACACTTTTCTGCATGGAACCAGTTCTTGTAATATTCATGCCAACCCTCATGCTATTTGATCTTTGCAATTGCGAATCAAATGATTCTTGAGGTACTTCAATCACTTTGACCCCTTGAGCAGTAGGAATATACCTCTTTACCATTTTTGGTTGGCTAGTGATATTGTAATTGTCTTGAGGGGTACCAGCACCATCAAAATTGTCAAATGCATTTCCAATTGATGCTTTAGTAGTTGATCTAGTTTCAATTTTAGGTTTGATGTAACTATTTCTTCTGTTCAATAAACTTCCTTCGCTCTTCTTCTGTTGACCTTTCCCAATTGTCGCGGCTGCTGCTAACGCACTCGAGCTTACCGTGTTGGGAGTACTAATCATAGACTCTGGCCGAGACTTCCTTCTATTAAGCATCCTAAGAAACAAGTATGTTATCAATCATGACAGCAACTGTGATTTATCAGTTCTACACCAATCAAAAAATTGTTCAGGGCTCGTAATTTTTTTGGGACTAACTAAATTTATTATAAGTTAATGGTTAAGGGGTGGCGATAAAAGATGGTTTGAACGACTACAGTTTAGTTTAATAGTGTCAGTTTAGTGTAGTTTTAGTCTGTTTCAGTTTTACTGAAAAAAAAAATCGAGTTTTTGTTGTTTTTAGTTAATTATTGGTAGAGCGAAAACATGATCAGAAAATCAACTGGATTGGACTGTCAATTGAAGATGTGTTATTGGTTGAAGTATTATCTCTATTTATAAAACTGTGAATTCATCAAACTCTAAAAAAAATCAAACAAAATTGTTGAATTTTGTACTTCAAAGTCCAATAAAGACTATTTTCATGAATTGTCTTATAAAACTCAAGAAACTGTGAAAAAAAGTCATTGTTGGTACTTTCAATTGTCTTGAGGTAATTAAACCAGAAAATCTAATTAAATTCTTGCAGAATACATAACCAGCTTGAATCAAAATAAATGCATCATGTAATCGCTTGCAGAAACTTGTTAGTTTCACTAATACACCAATGAAACAATTTAAGAAACTCCGTATTTTTGCTACAGTAAACTTGGATCCATTTCATTACAAAAAATCAAATCCAGGTAAAATTCAGAAAACAATTGACTGCTATTCACTGCAAAAATGACCGTCTTCATCATTGTAATATTATATTCTCCTTACTCGTTGAATCGTTTATCCAAAACTATGGTTTGAAAATAATGAAAACCAACATATAAGCAATCTATTTATTGAGCTGCAACCCATCAATCACCCTCCAGGTTGAAATGAGTTCTGATTTGGTCGCCATTTTTAATTGTCAAAAAACTGGGTTTGGTCATATATCCTGATTGTCAAAAATCTGGGTTTTGAAGTCAATCCAGCGTATCTTTCTTAGTACAGTTATTCGGGTTTTCTCGATGATTTATCTTGGTTAGTACAGTTATTTCAGGATTTGCCATTATCTTTGTTTCTTAATACGTCTCATATTCTACTTTTTACAGTTTGTTAGTTTCGTTCTCTTAATAGATTCCCCGGTTTGCTCCTCTTCTCAAGTTGTCTAAGCCCATCATAGCATACAATTTCTGGCCTGCAATTTGACCTTGTCTAACAACTAATTTCAAGAACGGCGATATTGAAATCAAGAATCCCGTCCACAAAAATCCTTGAATCAACGGCAAGATAATCTGATCTTTAATGATTGCGTAAGCTACTATTCCAGGAGTAATCAATGGTTTGTCTATGATGTCCAATTCTTGTTGATCAAGTTCTTCATTGACAAGTTCCAATTCTTTATCGGTTAAATGACGAGGAGGTGACGATTTTTGGGGACTTTTTCGATAACCAGAATAACCATAGAGACTTTTCATGAATGTTTCTTCAAAGCGAAGGTCCGGTAACGTCAATTTGTTCATGTTTGGGGCAATTTTAGCTAAAGAACTTGAATTTGGTAGCTACCAAAATTTTCCCCTACACTATGAGAGAAAATTGAAAAATCTGAAAAATCACTACATATACAAAGTTTCTTCTTAACACTGGAAGTATACGATGGAAATAGATAAAGGTGAAGGTCCTACGGTGACGATTCGATCTTCAGATAGTGATCATGTTGATTTCATACTAAAAGATGTCGATTTGGCTATGGCAAATTCATTAAGAAGAGTGATGTTGGCAGAAGTACCAACATTAGCAATCGATTTGGTCGAAATAGATGTTAACACGTCGGTTTTGGCCGATGAATTCTTGTCGCATAGATTAGGGTTGATACCATTAAACTCAGAAGGTATTGAAACCTTGTCATATTCTCGGGATTGTACTTGTGACAACTATTGTCCAAAATGTTCAGTAAAGTTAGATTTATCTGCAAAATGTGATACTGACTCCACTATGAACGTCTATGCTTCAGATTTAGCCAAGACTCACAACGGTTCAGTTTTGGGAGATCCGGTGGCTCGAGATGCCAATCGTCGAGGTCCCTTAATTTGTAAACTAAGAAAACATCAAGAATTAAGAATTACATGTATCGCTAAAAAGGGGATCGCTAAGGAACATGCGAAATGGTCTCCTTGTTCTGCTATTGGATTTGAATACGATCCTTGGAATAAATTAATCCATACCGATTATTGGTATGAAGTTGACGCGAAGGAGGAATGGCCACAATCAGAAAACTGTGAATGGGAAGAAGCACCCGATCCTGATGCCCCTTTTGATTATAAAGCAAAACCTAATAATTTCTATATTGATGTTGAAACTGTAGGAGTGTTGCCCCCAAATGAAGTGATTTTAAGAGCTATTGAAACTTTGCAATTGAAATTGGCTGGGATTTCCGTGGAATTGAATAAAGAAGATGTCGAAGCTAATCAACCTACAGGTGGTTTTACTACTTACGGTAGATCCCCTGGAGGCGATACCCCAAGAGGAAATTATGACGGAGGTTTTGGTGCAAATTCATCATGGAATTAACCTTGCATGATTTCTATTTGAATCCTTGTAATATAAACACATATTTAGTGTAATTGAACTGATTGTGATGAACTAACTTTTTGTATAATTAGTATCTGTATAGATAATAAAATGATTTCAAAATCTATTAATCTATAAATTTCTAACTTACGATTATACAAGGATTACCTTGCTTATAAATTTTGGGCATTTTCCTTGTTCCAATTGACTAAATCATTGAACTTAACTAGATTACCACCAAAAATATCCAAACTAGAACCGTAAGTTAAGTCTACTTTATTATTACTTAATTTTTTCACTAAATCTAAATCTTCCATTGATTTAGCTCCCCCAGCATATACTATTTTACCTTCAAACCCGGATGGACACCATTCACCTAATTTTTCAACAAGTTTTTCATCGATTCCACTGCATAATCCTTCAACATCAGCAGCATGAATTAAAAACTCATCACAGTATTGACCAACTTGGATTAAAAACTCAGGGGTTATATAATTTTTGGTTAAATCCTGCCATTTGTTCATGGCAACTACCCAAAAAGTTTCCCCGTTTTGAATCACAGTTCGACAACTTAAATCAACAATTAATCGATTTTTACCAACCAAATCACTGATTTGTTTCAATTTAACCCAATCAAACTGTTTATCGGTGAATAGCCAACTAGTTAAGATCACATGAGAAGCTTGATAATCATCTAACCATACCAAAGCATTGTCAACATTGATCCCTCCTCCAACCTGTAAGTGACCAGGCCATGTTTGGCAGGCCAATTTCGCTGCTTCTTCATTCCCGGGATTAGAACCTAGCTTTATAACATGACATCCCTCGACATCATTATCTCGATATAGTTGACTATAGTAGGAAGAAGGTTTGGTCGAAACAAAATTCTCTCGAAGATCAACTTCGGGAATCAAATCATCTTGTTTCAAAGTACCACCAACTATCTGCTTCACCACTCCGGAATGTATATCAATACACCCTCGAAACCTTGTCATTCTAAACAACAGTAATTTCTAGATTCTATGTCATATTTTGGTCGATGAGATGAGGGTATCAAAACCAAGCGCATTAGGAACCGGTTTTATATTCTTTTGGCACCAAGACAATGAGCGACGATGAAGAGTATCGGAATGCTATGGAGATACAGAGAAGAAACTTTGAAGCTCAATTTGGTAGTATAGAAAATTTAGGATATCAAGACAAGACCAAAATAGAGTCTGAATCCAGTGATTCGAGCGATGAGATGGATACTAAAAATGTTAGTATGAAAAGTAGACAAGCTAATGACGACGAATTTGATATAGAACTCGATGATATAGCGAGTGACGAAGTCAGAGATAGTTCTGATGACGGTTATGACGACAAAGGTGAAAAGTATGACGGAGATGATTATTCTGATGATGATGATGATGATAAACCAAAAGTCTTCAAATTGGGGGATGATTATTCTACTCCAACCAATGTCGTTTCAAGTAAGCAAGAAAAGAAGTTATTGAAGTTGGGAAGAGCACCTACGTTGAAAGAAATTGAAAAGAAACAAAAGGAATTATTGGAAATTTCTAAAAAGCAAGCAAGAAAATCTTCACCTGAAGATGGGGATAATTTGGAAAATGATATGAAATTACAACGATTGTTACAAGAATCACATATTTTATCGAACAAATTACAATATTCAGGTGCTGAATTGACAATGCAAACTCTAGACTATGAAGATCCTACTGGAAATGCTAGAAAACGAGTATTAGATTCTAGAATCAGAAAATTAGCATCAGTAAACTCATCAACAGGAGGTTTGCCAAAGAAATTGGAAAAAATGCCAATGTCAATGAGGAAAGGTATGATCAATTCACGAGAGCAAAAGATTGCTAAATATGAAAAAGAAGCAAGAGATGCTGGTATAGTTTTATCAAAAGTGAAGAAAGGCGAGTTACGAAATTTAGATGCTGGTAGAGGTTATACTGCTGCTAGTGATCGATTGGGAGTTGGTAAAAAAGTGAAGCAACGGATACGTGATAGAGGTTTAAAAATACATGGTGTGGGTAAATCTACTAGAAATGGGTTAGTAATATCAAAAGAAGATATTGAAAGAATCAATCGAGGTCCTAAACGTAAGAGGAAGTAATTTTAGTATTTAGTAAATTTTATTATCTAATATAAATTTCTATATATTCCCGTTAACTATAATATATTATAGTCTAAAACCCAATAATTTCCAAATCATCATTACTTTCGTTTGCATTAATAGTCAAACTATGTTCATTCGCTAAATGCAATAAACAAATAAAACAGAAACTCGTCGATAACTCTTTTCTAGCCTCAACTTCATATAATTTACTGACAGAACTAACGATATCAGCAAATTTTGTTTTAGTATCAGCAGAAGGTGTTGATTGTCGTTCATCCAAATCTGTTGAATCAATTGGAGGAGATTCACTTTTCACACTCTGAATTGTATTCCAAATATTATCTTTCAATAACTTAATATCAACCCGTTTTGCGACTCTTGAAAAATTAATAAATTCGTTTCTTCTTTTGAATAAAGCATTTCTGTTATCATCGTCATCATCTTTAGGTT
Source organism: Suzukiozyma pseudoglaebosa (assembly GCA_030705115.1). Classification (NCBI taxonomy): domain Eukaryota; kingdom Fungi; phylum Ascomycota; class Pichiomycetes; order Serinales; family Debaryomycetaceae; genus Suzukiozyma; species Suzukiozyma pseudoglaebosa. The sequence continues at coordinate 32,789 of JANIWI010000026.1, read as the reverse complement.
TGTCTTTAAGATCTCCTTCTAATACATCATTAAAATCAATCCCATTGTAACCATCATCTCCCCCAAAATCATTATTGAACTCTTCAAATTCAGCTTGATGGATGGAATGAGCAAATCTCTCTGTTTCGTCTTGTTCTTCTTGTTCTTTGTATTGTTCTGCAAAGAAATTTTCATCAGTTAATTGGTTATTTAGCCCATTTTTTTGAAAATTCTTTTTATGAGATGAAAAAATAATTGAAATCTGTGGTTTTTGAAATAAATTTATTAATCTTGAAGAGTTATACCTAATATCATCAGGCAAATCCGGGCTTTCTCCATTAGATGTCTTTTTCATAATAACCGCAGGGTTTTTAGGTTCTGCAAATAATTTGTCTTCATGATTCATATCATCTTTTTCAAAGAAATTAATGATGACATTTTGATTTTTCTTTTTAGCTTGAGGTTCAACAGATAATGATTTGTTTGTTGATTTATTCGCCGTTTCTGAAGTAAAATTTTTTGAATTTTTAAGAGCACTCACTTTCCAATGTTCTCGACCCTTCCAATTAACTTTCATCTTATCATCAAAATAAGCCATTAAATCTCTATCTAATATCTGGGGATTATTTGTAACATGTAAAGATTTATCTGGCTCAGGTTCATTTTCTGGATCAAATATTTGCTGTAAATAGCTTTTATTAAAATTATTAATTCCATCACTATCAGAATTTTCTTGATAATTAAAATCTGGTATCTCTGGCTCTTGGTCATCCTTGTTATCATTATCATAATCAAACTCAGGTATATCTAAATCAGGCAAATTTTGGGGTATTTCATCATTATATTTATTGGTAAATCCTTCTAATATTCCTTTGGCTTTTGAGAAATCTTGAATTGCGTTTTTAAATTGATTAATTGAAGGACAAATAGTGTAATCATTAATATTTGGTAAAACAAGAAGTTTCTCAATTTTTGTGAAATCAATATTTTTATCAGATTTATCGATTATATTATTATTCTCTTGGTGGGTAACAGATGGTTTTGTAGTAGCATCAAATATAACTCTACCGGATTTATCGATATTTAAAGTGTTTAATAAAAGACTTTTAGCTCCACCTTCATCAAATTCACTCAAAGCTTTTTTAAATAAAGGATCAATATTTAGTTCCTGATCTAACTTCTTAATTTTCAAAGTTTCGAAATTTACTAAAGTCGATTCTACTATACGATTAATTTTCCGCTGCTTCTTCTTATTGCCGTCTTCGTCTTCGTCATCTTCATCTTCGCCAACTTCGCGTCCTTCGACACCTTCTTGTTCCACTTGTGCTTCATCAGTATCGTCTTGTTTATTCGATAAACCACTTAATAATTTCCCCGTTTCTGTTGCCGCCGATTCAACTCGCGACAGATAAATTTTGACGCAACCGTCCAAGGTTGCTGAAGCTCGTTGAAAGTTAATTTTATCCCCGTCTTTGATGACATTTAAATCATGAAAATAATCAATTAAAGCAAAATTCCACGAATTTTTAGACGTGATTTTATTATCAGTAGATAATCGAATCCATTCCTCAAAATTGGATAAGATCGTATGCTTATTTTCTTGAAAATGTATAATATCCAGCGTATCACCATCATCTTCCATTCTACTAACATGACGACTCGATACCAATCTTCTATTCAGTAAAATCCTCGTATTGGTTCGAGAAACCCCATTCCCACCACCACTTCGGTTTTTCGGCAACACTTGACTTGTAGCCATACTCTATTCCCATACACTTACTCCTATCCCTATGAATATTTCCCCCTGTTTACTTCAACTCAAATCAATTATCCTACCACTTTTTGTTGTTTGTTATGATTGTTGCAAAATTCTAGAAAAATTGCTTGTGTGCAGGAAGCGCCTATTAAAAATGGTTGTAAAATGGATAAAAATGAATAAAATGAAGGAAAACATGAAATTTTACTAAGAAACAGGGAGATTTTAAAAAGATTATCGGTTTTAAATAGGTATTTTATTGATATATTGTTAGTTTATTGATTAACTTTATTAAAAAAAATGGTAATAAATTGATAATAAATGAAAACTTGCCACTAAAAAATGCCAATTTTTAAGTGAGAACCTCAAATTCAAAATTGTTTTCTACAGTGATAAAACTATTCTTTCTGAAACTATGTTGGGTTTACGGACATCAACGAGGTTGGTTGGCTTGAGGAGAGTAAGTAGAGGCATATTTGGTATGAACATAGGCATGGGACTACCTAAGAACTCGAATTTGTCCCTGATTCGATGGGTTTCTAGTCAAACAATTCAAATGTTGCAAGCTCAAGAGAAGGTAGCAAATCTGGATTTATCTAATCCTCAACTACAAGCTGAATTTTACAAGACTTTGTTAGCTAATAATTATCCTCACATCGTGGTTCAAAGATTTGAAACTCCGGGTATAGCATCATCTCCAGAAACTAGTCAATTATATCTAGAAGCATTAAGTAAAATGGGGAAAAAATCTAAAATTGACCAATATCAACAAAGTTTAGCTGCTGGAAATGGTAGTATGAATATGAATGCTAGTAATGGTTCTAATAATTTTGGTAATTCATCTACTTCTGGTAATAATGCATCTAATCTGGGTTTACCATACGGTTTTGGTTCAAGGTATGAACCAGTTCATGTGGTTGTTTCTGAGTCATTATTGACGATTTTATCAAAATGGTTGAAATGGTTAATTCCTGTGGCATTAGTATCTTATGCTGCTACTAATGCATTTAATTATTTAGTTGAAAATGGAACTATCTTTAAAAATTCAGAAGTTACTGATAAATCAGTTGATGTTTCTCAATCAACGGTGAAATTTGATGATGTTCAAGGTTGTGATGAAGCAAGAGCAGAATTAGAAGAAATTGTTGATTTTTTAAAAGATCCAAGTAAATTTACTGCTTTAGGTGGAAAGTTACCAAAAGGGGTTTTATTAACTGGTCCTCCTGGTACTGGTAAAACTTTATTAGCTAGAGCTACTGCTGGTGAAGCTGGAGTTCCATTTTTTTTTATGTCAGGTTCAGAATTTGATGAATTATACGTTGGTGTAGGTGCTAAAAGAATCCGAGAATTATTTTCAAAAGCTCGAGAAAATTCTCCTGCTATTATTTTCATTGATGAATTAGATGCTGTTGGTGGTAAAAGAAATCCTAAAGATCAAGCTTATGCAAAACAAACTTTAAATCAATTATTAGTTGAGTTGGACGGTTTTAGTCAAACAACAGGAGTTATAATTATTGGGGCAACCAATTTTCCAGAATCCTTGGATAAAGCTCTAACAAGACCTGGTAGATTTGATAAAGAAGTTATTGTTGATTTACCTGATGTAAGAGGAAGAATTAATATTTTGAAACATCATATGAAAAATGTTGAAACTGCTTTAGATGTTGATCCATCAATTATAGCTAGAGGTACGCCTGGATTATCCGGTGCTGATTTAATGAATTTAGTTAATCAAGCTGCCGTTCATGCTTCTCAATTAAATGCTCCTGCTGTCAATATGGATCATTTTGAATGGGCGAAGGATAAAATTTTGATGGGAGCTGCCAAAAAGAAAATGATAATTACTGAGGAGAGTAGGATCAACACAGCTTATCATGAAGCTGGTCATGCCATTATGGCAATGTTCAGTGCTGGTGCTACTCCATTGTATAAAGCTACAATTTTACCAAGAGGTAGGGCATTAGGGATCACGTTTCAATTACCAGAAATGGATAAAGTTGATTTATCTAAAAAGGAATGCTTTGCAAGATTGGATGTTTGTATGGGAGGTAAAATTGCTGAAGAAATAATAAATGGTAAAGAAAATGTTACTAGTGGTTGTTCGTCTGATTTAAGTAATGCAACTGGTGTTGCTAGAGCTATGGTTACATCGTATGGTATGAGTGATGCAATTGGTCCTGTTAAATTGAGTGATAATTGGGAAAGTTGGTCTCCAAAACTTAGAGATATGGCTGATCATGAAGTTAGACAATTTTTAATTTCGAGTGAGGAAAGAACCAGAAAATTGTTGAATGAAAAAAATTTAGAATTAAAAAGATTGGCGGAAGGATTATTAGAATATGAAACGTTAACAAGAGAAGAAATGGAAAAAATTGTCAAAGGTGAAACCATAAATAAAGAAAAAATTATTAGTAATCCAATCATTAAAAGTAAAGAACCTTTTTCAAAACCAGAAATTATTGAACCAATAGAGAATACTCTAAAATTGAGTGCAGAATAATCATAAAACATTTAAATTATCATTAAAACAATTATATATCAGAAAAAATAGTATGTAGATAACATCATAAATAACTTCAAAATGTACATAATATCAAGCAAACAAAATTGCAATCCAATAAAATCAGGTTGACTGTAAGATTTGCCCTGTCGTATCTAAAACTGATTTTTTCAAATCAATCAATTCAAAACCTAAAGTTTTTTTAGATTTACTGTTATTTATGTTTTTTGTGATTTCAAGTTTTTCAGCAGAGGGCAAATCAAGATTTGGATATTTAGATTTTATAATTTCAATAATCTCGTGAACGCTAAATTCATCGTTAGCAAGTATCAACCTCTGATTCAAGTTCTTTTCAAAAGCAATTATATGAGCTTTTGCAACATCCCTAACATCAATAAAATTTCCAGCTTTAATCCAATCGGCTACATGTTTTTTGGTAACGAGACCATTGATAATTTCAGCCGATTCATTCAAAGTTGGTCTAATATCATTATCGAAAGCTTGAGGACCAAATGATACACTTGGTAAAATTGTTGAAAATGAATAATTTTGATGATTTTTTTCAACATAATCCCAAGCATACTTCTCACTGGCGGTTTTACCGTATTGATAAGCTAAGAAAGTATTGGTTGCATCACTTTCTTCGACATCATTCCAAGTACTTTCATTATATTCAGGTAATTGATTCTTGAATCGATATGCGCTTACAACTGATGAAGTTAACACAACTGATTTAACATTTGGACCAAAATTTTTGATAGAATCCAAGATATTCTTAGTTGAATTAATAGCTGAATCAATGATATCCGAAGTACGATCAGCATTAAAATTGACCAAAGCGGCAGTATGAATCACGGTTGAAATCTCAGGGTAGTCTTTAATCAAATCAAAAGCATGAGCATCTAAGTAATCAGGAACAATCAAGTATTTGAAATTATCATTATTGAACTGTTTAGTGATAAAGTCACCTTTCTCTTTGGTTCTAACAGTACCAATAACTTGATAGTTTTTATTCAATAATTGAACAATAATATGTTTAGCAATGTACCCATTGGCACCAGTAACAAAAACTGCCATCTTAAACAACCAAAAATATTAGTAATTGGTTAGGTGATTGAAGTACCAAATTAACTAGTACTTGATTAGCATTTAAATAGGAATTCAAATGACATTTCGAGTGGCAATTGATTACAAATTGCCCGTGCCATTTGGTTAGCAATTGTAGTCGTAATCGAAATTGCAAATGGTACGGAATTACTAATTATGATTTGTAAGGGGGCTTTATGTTAGAGGGTTTTACATTAGGTTCTTCAATACATAGAGCCACAATATAAGCGGCTCAAAATAGAGCCACATAGGAACCTATTGACAGTGTAGAAGATAATGCACTTGTAGATGGAAATGTAGAGACATCAAAACAAAAGACACAAGAAGAAGAGTGGCTAAAAGGGCCGGACTTTCTGACTAATTATGTGAATGGTACTGTTTTTTGTCACTTTATGGCATAAAACAAAAAGGGAAAGAGGGCAATCAAGCATAAACAATTGAATCAACATCAACAACAATTTTATCGCATGTAGTAAAATTATTGACTATCTTTTAGTAATGCTACCAGTGTCCTAGACACTGGTAGCATTCACCAGTTTATCATAAACTCTACTTTCCTGAGGCTATACTTTGAATATATATCATAGTGTATGTGGTCCACTATCCTACAATAGTTATCATACCATACCTTTGTACATTAATCCTGCAATATTGGTGTTGAATCTTCTTGTACACTGTCTTGTAATATTTGTAATACGTAAACTTTTACATTGTTGTCATTCTCTACTGCAACCGTATACATAAACAAAGAGTCTCGCTGATTCTCTTCTTCTCTCTCAAGAAAAGGATATTTTACAGTTGTCTTTATATTTCATTATAAATGAAGAGTAACTTTCTTAAAATTAATTTCAATATGATTAATTTTATTTCCTTCGCTTAAGACTAGAGTTCGCGATAAAGAAAGTGTGTATTCAATTCATTTAAGTAATTTCTAATCTAAAACTATATTGTGTAACTGATTTTAATGATTCATTTAGTAAAATATGCTTTGCACGTTAGTTTTTGTAAAACTTGTCTTATTGCTACTGGACTTCACTTTTAGTGTGAAGTTGGTTGGATTTTAATTCCAATAAAAATTTTGTGCATTCAATCGAGTATCAATAAAATCTAAAAATTTTATGTATATCACTTTGTTTGTGTTTGAAATCAAAAAGTTTATTAGTAGAAACAAATATCAATTGTCCTAATTAATCAAATATTTTACTTCTCTGGTTCCCCACATGGTATGATTTCAATCAACTAGCTCGCTTATGTACCTCAGACATATTGCAGCAAGTTTTTCTTGTATTGATGATGTGAGTCTATAAAATAATTAATGCTAATTTGAGAAAAGATATTTGCAAGATATAATTCTTCTATAACCAAATACATTATATAGTACACAATGGTAATCAAAAGTGTAAACTTTTTATAAACTTACGATTAGGTTCAATTTATTATGAGAAACATGATTTCTATTATAGGTTGAAGTTCTATAAGCTTTTAATGGAATTTGAACCTGCCTTATTTGGAAAGGGACAAGTTTTATAAAATTCCACATTTTTACAAAATTTTAAAAGTATCCCAAACAATCAAACATTGTAGAAATTGCTTGAATTGATATTGGTTAAATCATTCAATATTACATTATTTTGCCCTGATTGCCCTTATGATTCAAAAAACCACATTAACCGAGGCAACCACTACATCAATTAGGTTTAAATAAACTATTTATTTTACACTCTTCCGCTAACACTATAGCAATCCACTACTAATCATTGAATACCACTTAAGAAAGCTACTCTTTTTTCTTGCATTACAAGAATGTCTGTCTATTCCTTCAATACAGTGTATTCAACATGGTGATAGTTTTCACCTTGTAATTCAACTATAGTGGTGCCAACTAGGTGGAGCCGCACTGGACCAGCTAATTGGATATACCACCGTCAGTGGTATTATTGTAGACAGCGCCGCATAGATTTGTTACCGCGCCCGACAAAATTATCAATTTAATTACATAATAGATAAGAGTTTTGTATGATATAACAAGAAAAGAACAAGAATTATTAATAAATTTGAACAGTAAAGATTAGTAGTCAATCTGGATTCATTATCGGTCGAGATTTTTTATAATTTGACCGAGTTTGACCCGAATTTTATTCGTATAAATCGAATTAAATCAAAAAAATTGTTTGACCCACGTGGATGTCAAATCGCAAGTCAAAATCTAAATTCAGCAGTCAAATGGTGATAGGAAACAATCACAGCAACTATATGGAGAATTGGAATAATACCTTCTCTCCCCTGCTAGATCAGAATTTGGATCATCATTTTGATCAAGATCAGTATCCAAATCATGAAATCAATACCATCGATGATAATTTTTTACATCAATTAGAACATAATTTATATGATCAAGATGATATTTATCATGAGAATACTTATGATAAAGACGTGAAAAACGAAGCTGCTACTACCAGTAACGCTACCACACCTTATCACGATATCAATACTCATGATCATAATAATCATAATAGTCAGCACAATAATAATAATAATAATACTAATAATAATAATACTACTACTAATAATAATACTAATAATAATAACAATATTAATAGCATCAATAATAACAACAATCATAGCAACAATAATAATCCCAATCATGATGCCAATAATGCTACCAATAGTTCTTCTGCTACTCCAAATATATCCCACGATTTGAATTTTATGATATCTGAAGATATTCATATCGAAGAGGTGTACCCTCCTTCAACTATACCAGAAAACACTCCCATGCTATTACCAATGAATCAAGAATTAGCCACTAATAATGATTCAACTTCTTTTGCAAGTCCCATACTACCTGGCCAAAATGAAAAAAGTTATAATAATGAACATTATTATCATAAAACCTCATTACAATCCAATTCTCATCTGCATTCCCAAGTACTATCTCAGCTGAATTTTACGCCCTTGGTCAGTCCTGCAGTAACTCCAATGGAAAAGTATCAACCTCCGACTAGTGCTAATTTTGAACCTTTGACCTCTCCTGCATTAATAGCCTATGATAAAAGAAGGCCTTCTCTGTCAATTTATGCACCTGAAGAAGCCAATGCTTTATCTTCAGGATCATCCAAACGAAGAACTCCCCATGGTACCCCAATAATGACCATAAATAATCATCCAAATTCGTCAGAACATTCACCTATTTTAAGACTGATTAATGGTAATAGCTCTAATAATAACAATAATAAGAATAGTAGTCATATTGCTAACTTTAGATCGAATCAAAGTTTTGAAAAATTACCCGATTCAAATTATAATAATTACAATATCAATATCAATAATAATAATGGCAATCATAGCAATAACTCAGCTACAAAACATTCTTTACCGAATAAAGAGGAGGAGGATCTAGAGTTAATGGGATTTACAATGGGTAAATTGCAGGAAGAATCAAGACCTAAAAGAAAATCAACTATCAAAAAATCCACCAATCCTCATTCAAATTCCAGTTCTAATTCGACTTCTCCAAATATTATCGCCAAAAATAGTTCTGAATCAAATGGTGTGACTAACAATATTAAGAAGAGTGAGAAACCTTCGACTAAGAAAGCATCTCATAAATTGGCAGAACAAGGCAGAAGAAATAGAATGAATATGGCGGTTCATGAATTAAGTAATTTAATTCCTCAAGATTATCATGATGAAGTAACAATTCCATCAAAAGCTACCACTGTGGAATTGGCTTCAAAATATATTCGAGCATTAGTCAAAGAATTAGATGAGTTGAGAAATAACAATTGAATCTAAATTTTTTCAGCCAATAATAAAGTTAGTTTTTTTTTTACTTTCTTTCTTTTCCATCTCTTGTAACTAATATTTTACTTTTCTCTTGTATTATAGAAGACTTATCACTTAGTAAATTATCAGTATCAAGCTAGTTAATAATAATATCATGTAGAATCTGAAAAATATTTTTATTAACTCCTAATATTTCTCGATTATTCGTCATGGTTTAGTAATAAATATCACTACACTTCAAATTTTAAGTAGGCTGCAGAAGACAAATTAAAAAAATAATTTATGGCCCAATTTGCTTACAGTTTACTGGGTAAATTAAACCTTATGACCAGGAATTGAGTAGTTTACAAGCTATTAGCCATCTAGTAGATTCGAAGTAAATTACGACTAATGGTTCATGTATCATCGTTCTGAAGTATGATACATTTACCTTCAAAGGATGGCTTCCTCATTGGGTTCAAAAGTAAATAAAATAGTTTGTTCTGAAAAAAATATAAATTTATGAAATGAAATATAAAATACAGATAATAATAAATTCCACAAGAAATTAAACTACTAGCTGAGTAAAATCGTCAAGGAATACTACTACACGTATAAACAATCCTCTGTTTTCTCCATTGTTTTACACTTTTTCCTTTTGTTTTATTCTTTTTTTTTTTGTAGGGCTTCTTGAAGTGACAGCAGAAAAGTTATCATTTCACTACATTGTTGTGAAACCAGTTCCCAAATCATTTGCTACTTGATGTATTTACACCAGGCTTTGGAGATTTCATTGAGCTGTTGATTGGACCTACAGGTTTTAAATCAATTTCTTTAAGTAGCGATAACTGTGGGTACTTATAATTGTGGGTGATAATAATTGCGGGTAATAATAACTGTGGTTGATTTATTGGTTTGGTTGTTTTTGTGGTGGATCATATTGGCGCCTATTTACTGGAGGCCACTATCTACTGAAGTGGGTTGGTTACACTTGTTTGTATCAATAAGTAATCAAATACAGTTGAATTTGTAAGCAAATCAACATCAACCGATTTTACCGACCCAAACAATTTTCTCAATACCTATACTACTAACAATTACTACTATTAGCCACCACTGGTGATCTCATCTCAATGGCTGCGTCCTGTATACAATTCGGTGTTCAAATAATTGCTCGGTAATTGACCCAGCGGTTCGGACTTACCTAATGGGGTAAGGGGTGATAAATTATATTGAAGTTGGGGGAATCATCTAGAAGACCAGGAAACCCCTATTGAGATTGGTGTATAAAAGGGACAGCAATAGTCAGATTATATTTTGAACAAAGAATTAACTACATACAGTAATTCAAACCAAATCAAAAGAACTTAGTTGAATTTATTATTATGACAATCGCAGGACAAGCTATTACTTACCGAGAATTTGGTGATTTAGATAAAGTATTGAAAGAAACTCATTTTAAAGTTGATGAAACTAAGTTGAAGGATGATGAAATTGTTTTACAAACATTAGCTACATCAATCAATCCAAGTGATAAAGTACAAATTTTAGGGGTTTATACCAAAGGTAGATTAACTGATATTGGTGATGAAAAACAAGTTTATATTGGTGGTAATGAAGGATTATTTAAAGTTATCCATGTGGGACCAACCTCAAAATTGAAAGTTAATGATTGGGTTATTGCTAAAGGAGCTGGGTTTGGAACTTGGAGATCGGTTGTATATACAAATGATTCAGAAGTTTTTAAAGTTAGTGATGACAATGATAGTTTAACTTTTGAACAAGCAGCCACAATTTCTGTCAATCCTCCAACTGCTATTCAATTATTAGAAGAAATTCCAGATTGGAAAGAAAATGACTGGTTAATTCAAAATATGGGTAATTCTCAAGTTTCAAGATTTGTTACTCAAATTGCTAGACATTTAAATATTAAAACCATTTCCGTAATTAGAAGTGGTAAATCAGATGAAGAAATTAAAAAATTATATGATTTAGGGGCAACAAAAGTTATTACTGAAGAAGAATTTGCTCAACCAAGTTTTTTCAGTGGATTAAATAAATTGACTAATAATGGTAATATTAGATTAGCATTGGATTCTTTAGGTGGTCCAACTACTGAATTATTAATGAAAGCTTTATCTCATAGTGGTACCATGGTCACTTATGGTGCTTTACTTTCTCAAAATATTAGTTATCCTGGTGGATTACAATTGTTGAAAAATTTGACTGTTAAACCTTACTGGTTAACTTACAATTCAAGAATTAATCCAGCATCAAGAGCAGCTTCTATTAATAAAGCTATTGAATATTATAAATCTGGAGTTTTTGAATCAATTAAATTTGATCAAGTTACTTATGAAGGGGGTAGTTTATTGAAAACTTATCTTGAAGGTATTCATAAACCAGGAAAACAAGTTGTTGTTTATAAACTGAAGTTGTAAATATAAGATTTATCAAAAAACTTTTAAAACAATTAATTGAACCTTACGATTTGGTTTATAACTTGACAACAGAAAAATTTATAGCATTGAATAAAAGTCAGTATATTTAAATACCCGGTATTTATGTCTTGTAAATGAATTGTCAAAGGGTTTCTGCACCATACTCAGAAACAATACTGATTAGAAAATAATGATCGCTTCAAAAATTAAGATATAATGGTAAAAGTTAATTAACATTATATCTTAATTTAACTTTTTTACTTTTTCTAGGTTATTTCATGATACTAGTAATAATAACCACATAATCATAGGTTCAATTTATATATTAAAGTAATGATAACCACATAAATATAGGTTCAAATTATTTATTAAAAATTGCTATATGAGAATCAATTAGATGTTACTGTTTGCCATTTCTAGACATATATATAATATGGGCGTGTGGCGTAGTTGGTAGCGCGCTTCCCTTGCAAGGAAGAGGTCATTGGTTCGATTCCTATCTCGTCCATTTTTTTTTATATAACAAGAAAAGAAAAAATGAGTATATACAAACTATAAAGTATAATAATTACAAAACTAGTAAGCATAGAACCATAAACCAGGAAGTAAATCAATTGAAAGTTATAAAGTATATAATTACAAACTATAAAGTATATCAATTGCAAACTATATAGTATATCACTTAAAAACTATAAAGTATATTTACAAATTATAAAATATAATAATTACAAACTATAAAGTATCAATTACAAACTATAAAGTATTTAATTACAAACTATAGGAATATTAATTATCCATAAGTATATTAATTATGAGTTATTAATTACTGCATAGACAATTGATTAGTTATAGTAAACCTGTTTCAATTATTCGATTATATGGCTTTTTACATTTATGTAAATGATTTTCTTTACATGAGAGTTCTTTCATCACTATAATTTATTATTTTTTTTGATTTTTATTAATATTATTGTTTGTTTTGATTATGATTGATTATCATGCGGATATTGCTTCAATTATTTTTTAACCTATATAGAACCTATTATCCCTAAATCTTTGATATTCACTACATAAAAACAAAGATTTTCTTCTTTACTATTGTTAATATTTCCTAATTGGGTAATGCAACCCTAAAACTAAATAACTATCATATCAAATACCCTTGTGATAAAGTTCCTAAATAGTAAAAAAACACAAATTAACCAGTTATTCAAATTCCCCATTTATAGCAAGATTAGCTATTGTCTGTGGCTATTCTATAGTCAATTAATCTTGATTTGTTAGTAATAAAAATTTATGTTACTCCAACTTTGGATTTTTTTGATGTGGGGGAGGGGAGCTTGACATTTTTCAACCCATATTTTATATCCCAGTGACATATGTAAATGGAAAATTATTATTCTACTACTGTTGTTTCATGATGATGTATGCCACTAAGCAACATCTCAGTAATCATGACCTTAGTCCTGATAACAACAGCGAATCTGACTCCAGTATCGTCAAAAAACCATACCTGGGATACTATCATTATAGTAATGGCGGCGGCACTTACAGCGCCGTCAAACACGAACAGGAATATACTACTACTAAAGGGTCCAATAGACTTTCAGTTGAATCACATAGGTCATTCTCCAACCACCACAGATCAGTCCATACCTATGAGTCAGTATTAAAAAATGGATCGACACCTATGAATGAGTCGCTATCTAAATCATCCACTGACTCTACTGAATCGACTTCAAAAATAGGACCGGGTCCCAGAGGTCCAAACCGTCGTAATCGTCGTCTATCAATGGAGGCTCATCAACATTCACCATCGGGCCTTGAACCTAAGTCTAATGGCTCTGTAAATGAACAAAAAAATCGAAATTTGAATAGAATTAAATCAAGAGAGAGAAGAGCTGGTGATCATAAATTATCAAAAACTAGGAGTCGAGATGGAAAATCAAATCAATCAGGTCATTCTACAAGACGCCGGGACAAAGAATTGGATGAAAATGACCCAAAAAATGTCACAGGTATATATAATCATCGTGATAGCAAACATTTGGATGATAATGATTCAAAATTTGGCCCTAGAGTTCGTCGTGATTCAAATTTAGATGAAATTGATCCTAAAAGCCTCAATGGTACTAAAAATTATCGTCAAGATCGTAGAAACTCCTTGAAACTGAATAATACTTTCAAAGATTCAATTGATTTTGAAGGAAGTAATTTCAGGCTGAAAAATCGTGATGGACGATATTCTTTGAATAATGATGAAAAATTTCCCCCAAGAAGAGATTCAGCAAGCACCGTTCAAAGTGATCGAAGCTTAAACAAAATTAGAAGTCGGGACCGACGTGATCATAATCGAGATGGTGTTGGTAGAAGAATAATTAAAATCAGAAGTCGTGATTCTCATTTTGCTGATTCATATGTACCCGAAGGTAAAAATATCAAAAATAGTATTTATGATAGTGCAAGTGATAAAGGTTCGTCATATGTTGCTCGATCGAGAAGATCAAGTAGGTCAACATTAAGAGATTCGAGTTCAAAATTGCCTAAATCTGCTCATTCTATTGCTTATCCCCCAGGAATTAAATATAGACCGGGTAGAATTCAAACTTTGACAGGATCCCAAGAAGTAGCTTTAAAGCAAACTTGGGCGATTTTATGTAAAAGTTGGGGCTACCCATTAAACATGAGTGTTGAGGATACTAAACACGAAGAAAGTTTTATTGCATCATCAATTTCTGCTAAATTGGATAATTATGTTAATCCCTTAGAACGAACTAGCACTCGTGCATCCTTGTTTTCGAGCGCTTCCACAAAGTCTAGAAATAGTATTAAGAGGTTTTGGAGTAGGCGATCAGGAGAACAGAATAAATATGATAATTGGGCCTCATCATCCCAAAGAATGAAAGATTTGAGTGTGAGAAGTAACCAGGAAAGATATGAACCGTCAGTGTTCCCATCGAAAGATATAATCAACGTTTTTGTTAATCATTATCAGTTGTCGTTTGAGTATTCTGACGATTACATTTCATCAGGTGAAGAGTACTCTGAATTTGATGCTGACAGTGATGATAATTCGTCTATAAAAACATTTGTTACTGCTAATTCAGAATTTTCAGAAATCACCAAATTTGAAAAACCAACAAAACTATTTAGTGATTCACGGAAACTGAAGAGCCTTCATAAAACAAAAAGTGCACCTAGTGAAGCCGTTTTCAGTACCCTATATCATATTGGAGTTGTCCCAAAAACACCAATTGATGTTCAAGAAAGCTCATATCCTATGACTACTGATTGCTCTCCTAAAGAAATTCAACATGCACTTTTAAAAGTCATGAGGAATGATTTACTCGATAATTTCGTATTAAGATTTTTGAGAGCTAGAAAATGGAATGTTAACAATTGCATACAAATGTTGTATAATTCTGCCAATTGGAGGCAAAACTTCCCTGCTGATAGATGGTTAATGGAAGCTGATGGACCTTCATATTTGAAACAACTAAATAAGGGCCTAATTAAAAATTTCACTGCAGAGAAAGCATGGATTTATGGTCGAGATAGAGATAATAATGTATTGTTTTGGTTTCAAGCTCAAAAGCACTTTGGCACTGACGCTTCTGCGTATGAAACTCAAAGATATGCTTTATTATGTGTTGAATGGGTTCGATTGTTTTTACAAGATTATCATGAATCCGCTGACACTTGCACCATTGTCTTTGATTTGACTGGATTCACATTAAAGAACGCTGATTATACTGCTATCAAGTTTTTAGCTGATATTTTCGAAGCCCATTATCCAGAGTGTTTAGGGAAAGTGTTAGTACATAATGCTCCCTGGGTTTTTTCGACAGTTTGGAGTATTATCAAGCACTGGTTAGATCCAGTAGTAGCAGCTAAAATTTTCTTTACAAAATCTCATGAGTTGCCAAATTTCATAAATCCATGTTACATTCCAATATACTTGGGGGGAAATGATACCACAAATTCTACTAGTCCACTGTATCCCCATCCAAAAAAAGGAGATGACCATCCTCCGAAAAGAAAAGATTCCACTTATAGACAATTGAGAAAAACTAGAGATGATTTACTAATGAGATATATTGATTGTACAAGAAAATGGATTGAATCTACCAATCCAGAGATAAGCTCTTTATATTTGGAAGAAAAAATTGCTTTAAATTTGGAGTTGGTTAATAACTATATCGATCTTGATCCATATATCAGAAATCCAGGAGTTTATGACAGAAATGGGCTACTACGCTTGACTAAATAAAATTTTTAATTACTAAATAAAATACTTAAAGAAGTGAAAAGTTTGACGAATTGAAATGTATACAAAATTAAAATTTCCAATTGTATTTCTCATGGCTTATGCATGTAATCCATTAATTCATGTAATATATGCTCCAAACTTGTGTAAAATGCACAATAGTCGTTAATATCAACAAAATTATTTCGCAAATCATAGTATATTTTTTCGTTCAATTGTGCTAATTCAGCTTTAGTATCCATACTTAACAGTATGGAACGTGCTAATTGATTTGCATTATTCATGTAGGATAAATCTTCGTTTCCCTTACTTAATGAATTTGAGAAAAAATCTATTGAATCCCTACCATGAACATCTTTCATTGATGGTTGGTGATGTTGTTCATTCTGATGCTTATAATTTTGTAATTGATCCTCCACATCCATATCAGTAAGCTGAGGTTGTGGTACATCCATTGTATTAAACAACTCATTCAAATTCATATAACTAGTAACTTGATAATCAAAAAATTCGATACGTCCATTGCCGTTCGATATTTTATTATTATCATTAAATTGATTGATTAAAGTAACAATGTTGTGCCTTTTTAATATATATTCCCATGTCAAATTTGTTAAAGATAACATCCGTTTATATTTTTCATTTTTGAACCACTTTCTATTCAAAATGAATAGTGCTTTGTTAATCAATTTAACATAGATACACAATTCACTTAAAGTCATAAATTCATATTTGAATTTCACTGAAATTATAATAAACATTAAAATGATTGAATCTAGAGGAATTGTTCGTTTGACATACCAATTGTATTTACCGAATTTCAAAAAGTCATTATACTTCAAAAAGTCATTTAAGTTGTGAAGAATGGAGGGAATTAAATTATTATGCATGTTTTCGTAAGAAAAGTTTTCAAATTGATTGAATTTTAACTGTGAAATTGATGAATTGTTGAAATTCTTTATAATATTGGCTTCTTGCAAGTGCCCAAAAGTATCTTCGTATTTTGATAATGACAATACTCCATTCTGATTCTTTTGTGACATAGTGTCTGATCCCTTTTTATTGCTATAATGATTATTACCACCATATTCAGTTTTAGAAGGATCGCCCATCAATATTTTTTTATGTAACAACATAGTGGCTCTGTCAACGAAACTCCAAGAATGATTAGTAATGAAATTAATTAAATTCATTTCTGCAACAGTTTGAGGAGGATAATTCTTATAAAATTCATTCATTTTTTTGATTGACCGATGAATATCTTTAAACAATTCAATAATCATTTCATTAATATGATTAATTTGACTTGGTGTGATATTAGCTGACAAACCGTTGTGTAAATGATACACTAATTCACTTAAAATTTTATCAAACTTAAATTTCACATTCATCGATAATATGCTAACGTTCAATTTCTTTTCTTTAACTAAACCCAATTCATCAAAAATTGGCTCTTCAACCTCTGGCATTAATACATTAAAATCTTCTACTCGACAAACCGGTGGCAAGCAAAAGTTATGAGAAGTCAATGCGTCCAAACCAAATATTACCCACCATAATAATCTTCTGAATTTAACTACTTCGAAATTATTGATTCTTAAAGTTAAAACAGGATCTTTATGCATTTGCAAAAACTTTGCATAACGAATAATTTGTGACATTTCCATCGTAGAAGGATTCGGTGAAGTTGATTGAATAATCACATTTCCTAGCAATAAAGCGATTGTCTTAATACCATGCGGGTAGTTGTAATATTGGCAGATCTTGTTAAAAGCTTTTAAATACTTATTGATATCTTGATTTAGTAATAAATTGTCATATTCTTCAAATTCTGATATGGTCGAAGCATACAAAACTGGGAAGTATAGGGTGTAAAATTGAAGATAATTGAAATCAGCATCCCCATTTGAAGAAGATGTAGTCGAAGATGCAGGAGATGCGGAGTCTGAGCTAGTCTCATGTGTACTAGAAGGTTTGATTTGTTTACTAGAATTTGACTTACTAGTTCTATTAGTTCGATTCTGTCTCAAACTATTCAATTCCCAGTACTTCTCATGAATCTTTAGAAACTCGTTTACATTAATAAAAATTGGCAATAAAATATGAACCGAATTGACATATCTATCAATCAATTCAAACGATCTTTCTCTTGATATGGGTAAGTGTTTTAATAAATCATCTAGTAAATTGTCATTCCTATAATCAGTGTTAGTTCCATATAAATAATTCATAGTTGTAGCTGGATTTGATGAATATGCATTTAATGAATTATGCAAACCAGGATTGTTTGGCTGACTTTTAAAGTTTTGATTAAATAATGTAATAGGCGACGAGGAATCAACGCCTGAATTATGACCAACATTAAAGTTATTGACCTGATTGTTATTCTTGGTTGTGTCATTTGAATTAGCATTACTATTGTTACTAATATTGGTGCTGGTATTAGTAGTGATACCTGCATTATTGCTATTGCTATTGGTTTTATTATCTTTGACACTAGTGTTCATGCTAGTATTATAATTTACATTGCCATTAGAATTTCCGTTAATGTTAAGAGTAGGTTGATTATTTGATTGAGGGGGAACTGAATCAAAAAAGTTATTAGTATTTTTGTTGTAGTAATCATTATTTTTTACATTTGTCAAATTGCTTGTCAGATTTGAATGATGAATCATATTCGATGGAGAATTAATGGCAGAAAGATTAATGTTGGTTAATCCTTCACTATTAGTAAACGCAAATGAACTCAAATTGAATGCAAATTGATCTTCAGATTGGTTAAGGGATTGACCCACACTTTGTTGCTGATTTAAATGCTGATTCTGGAGTGAAGTATTTTGACTACTTGGTTGAGTAGTCGTATTTGATTGTTGTTGATTTTGATTTGTTGGATGATTTTTTTGATTATTTGATTGATTGATAGGCTGATTTGATTGATTGACAGGTTGATTTGAATAATTGGTACCAAAATAAATATTGGTAATGTTATTTGACATACTATTCATAATTGGAGTTTGTAGTAAACTACTGGGAAGATTAGCTGGAGATGGCACCAGATATTTATTACGCTTGTCATCATCAAGTTGATTTTGAGTATTGAATAAATTCAAGTTTAAATAATTTAGTGACATATCTGATAACATTGTCGGACTTGAAGCTTTCTCGATTAGAGAAGACAAAGACTTCTTATGCGAAGCTTCTTTAGAATCAGATTGAGATTTCGGTGGAGATGGTAAAGTCATTGATTGAAAGTTTTCTTGATTGAAATCTTTCTCATTCGTTTGTTGCTTCTCATTAAAACTATCAAATTCCAGTTTTATTGAATCTTTTCCAACACGGTCGTTTTGATTTTGTTTTGCTTTACCAATTTTGCCATTTTGTTTCAAATTATCTTGAAATTCCGAATCACTAATTCTAGCAGTTTTTTTACCACCACGGCTGATTCTTTCATTAACAAAATATGTACACTTGATACCTAATTTTTCACAATTATTACAAATTGGCTGGATTCTTGAGCATTTGATTTTTTTAGAATGACAATTAACACAGCTTAGAATTCGTCGTTGACGAGATTTTTGAATTTTCATTATTTTACCATCAGACAAAATTTTTAAGTCTTGACTTTTTTTGTCTAAATTTGACCGAGACATATCCAGTGAAGGTAAATGGTCGTTCATATTTTGATTCATATCTTGTCTTGTATCAACTTCCATCACGAAACACTTTTATAAAAACAAACAAAAACTTGGATAAAATCAAAAATTAAAGAAACAAAAACAATGAAATAAATCAAACTATCCAGAAAAATAGATTCAACAAGATAATCAAAAGGTTAAGATTTAATAAAAATATCAATATAAAACCTTTAATCCTAAAAATTCAAGCAGCAAATACAATATCTAATTAAAACAGCCACAAATTCGAAAAAAAGTATCTAAAAAATTGATGTATATAGCTTCACAAAAAAACTAACAAAATAAAAGCCTATACCTAAATCAAACTTTAGAGTGATAATGACCTATGACTTACTTTCGATTGTAGCAACCACTGGATGAAAAATCGTAACTGACCAATAGAGCACACTACCAAAGAGTTAAACCACAAATAACTCGATCAAAATTGCAAAACCGACACCAAGATCAACGCAATTAATAAAAAATAGAGCACCAAGTTTATTTCCAATCAAGCCAATACCGATGTCAACTATTAATATGACCAATAAAACCAAAATTAATTTCAAAGTGGTAAGTGACGCTAAAACTTATTATTGACTCAACGGAGTTAAGGCGGGTCGTGTTTTGCACCAACTTTCTCCAGAAATGGAGATTGGCAGATTTGATGGGTCAAGGGAACAAAAGTTGGTGATTGGTGATAGGGAGCAACACCGATGAGGAATGGATTCATGGTGGGAAATGGGATATTTTTAGAGACAATATATAGAGCAACGATTGGAAATATCTCTGTTAAATCTATTGTAGTGAAAGCTAAACCGAAATACTTCATTACCCAGTAATGATCTAATCAATAATTGGTGCAAAATTTATGAGAGAGATGGAGATGAGACACATGGAGATGAGAGAGCAAAAAAGTGATCAACAAAGTTATAGGAGGATTATTTTGCACAATAATTTTATAGCAATATGAGTGAAAGGTCGCACGATATGTTTATGTTTATGTTTATGTAATGTAATTGTAAGTCATGATAAGCGAGGCTATAGTAAAGTATTTATAATTTATGATAGTGAAACAACTGACAAAAAAAAAAAAAAACCTCTTTTTTATTGAATCAATTACTTATTTTGTTGTATATCGTTGATTAAATCCTTAACAAATTCCACTGGTTGGGTTACAATTAACCTATTAATAACTAGTACCATACTGTCTTATTCCCTGATTCGTTCAAACCCCACAATTCATGCAGGACGTATTTTGGTGTTTATCGCCGTCGGAGTAAACTTCGAAAGTCCATGAGTTTATACAATGCTGTCTTTACTGACCATTTTTTTCTGGCAAAAATTTCGTTTTAGCTTTCTGAAAAATAGCTAGTTTGTTTATGTAGTATTTGCTTCTGATATGGATAGCAAGTTTTAGCTCGGGGTGTAAATTCCATGTCAGAATTTGTCGCATATATTGATCTTATACAAAAAAAAAAAAAAAAAAAACTCCCAATATTTCAAAGCATACCTTCTGTATGTATTATGTTAAAACCGCAATCAGATAATTGTTCTCCATTATTACTACCATCTTTAAAATTTTCAACCAAACCACTCAAATAACTATTTTTAAAGCTCCTAGTGTCACTTTAAACCATCTTTCGCAAACTTTTGATCAAATAGATAAAAATATTTTAGAAAACTAAGAATGTATAGAGGGAAACTGATTATGATTTATTTTTGGTACTAATGAATGATATATATAATTTTGATGTATACCATCGATTCTTTCTACACTTGCTTAGGTAATGAGGTTTTCAAATAACTTGAATATGTAATTAAAAAAAGCACAATAAAAAAGTTTTCTGAGTCAACCAGTTACTCTCAGTCGTCGAGGCTATTTTGAACTTACGATGTGGCTGTCAAATAAATTTGTCATCAATGGTTTTTAGCTATTGTATAATTTAATTTTTAGGATAATAAAGACTGAGATTTGGCTTTTAAAACGATTGATATTTACAAGCATAGAGATTATTTTTAAATATCATAGGACCATACAATTGACGAAATTAAGCTAAAAGTTGATATATAAAAATTTAACAATAATGAATAATAAAACTTCAAAGATGCACTAGCTGTTAAGTTCAGAAACACAAGTCGACCTCAAAAACTACTGGGAAAGTAGAAGTTTTATCTCTGGCCACAAGCACCTACCTTGTAGTTGTCCATCTTACTAAGTAATTGTTATTGTTTTTTTTTTCATGCAAGAAATCTACATGCAAAAGATTACTATTTTTTTTCATACCTAGAACCGAATATGCATTAGATTTATAATTCTATATTTGACGCATTTTATTGTAAACCTAATACAAAGCCAGTCGTTTTACTGTAAGTCAAACCTTTTCTTAGAGAATCCATTTGATATTTATGGAAGGATACGTACTTTTTCAAAACTATTAGTTAAACTGGGACGATACTCAGAGTTATATACCAAGCGTTTTTGTCCCTTGAGAAATTTAATTAAATCCAATAATAAACTATTGTGTTTCATGGACAATTAAACCAACAAAAATTTGTCTTCTTTCAGATCCAAGTTGTAATGTTTATTATACCTTTAAACGATCCAAACAGTTTTTCAACATAATGACATCAACAGTTTATTTCAAATGATGACTATTAGTTATTGAAAAAGCTTAACTGTGCATAATGATTCCTAAAATGCAAACTAAAACACAAAAGTATCAAATTTTTTTTATTTTAAACATAATTTTCATCAAACAATTCATCGTATGATACAAAAATTATAGTATAGAAAGCTATCATCATATTTATGTTTAAAAACAAACAATTTTTTGATGATGTAAGCGATTACCTTTTCTTGAGGATTAATCTATACTTTGAGAAAAGCCACAATGAAACTCAGTTTATACAAAAGCTAAGTGAAAGGAGAAGACATTTCACGTAAAGAAAAAAAAAAAACTTCATTTAGACAAGAATAATATTCGCATGTAAGACATTAATATCAAATTAGTTACAGTTGTTCAGGTTTAAAGAGGTATTACTCCCGATTGGCAAAACAACTGACAACCTATACACACTACTTCTGAATTGAAAAAATCTCGGAAAAAAAAAATCATTTCTTAAATTCAAATAAGTAGGATCAGCTAAATTAAAATATAGATTCCCGATAAAATCTGATAGCAAGTAAAATTTGTTTATCACTAAGTTTTGGAATTTTTAAAACCAACTAAATTTTTGTCCAGTAAATATGTAGTCTCATGAATACAGGACTATTTTGAATTTGATGAGAAAAATGCTGGTGGGAGTTCGATTACATGATATTATAAAAATATAGAAAGCTTCAGAAAATAGTCGAATATAATTTATTTAATAATAGATCCATCTATCTCTGATTTGTAGCTGTAATCATCAAATCATCAATGTAAGAAAAATATGGTAAAAAATAATAAAATAAACGAAATAAATAAATAAATAAAAAAAAAATTACAACTAGTGATAATGTAGATAATATTAATACCAACCATCATTACTTTGCTAAGATAGTTCCTCTTTATATCTGAAATGGAGCATATGATTAATGATGGGTTTGGTTTTTCTGAAATTATTGTAATTGGTAGCAAAACTGTAAACTGTACAGTCGACAGTCATCGATTATTATTGTTGGTTACTAGTTGGATACCCATTGTAGTCCAAAAAAAAAAATAAAAAAAAAAAAATTAATATTTTTTGATCTTTGATTATAACAAGCAATGACGTCATAAAACATCATCTATTAATAAATCTATATAGCGAAAAGCCATAGTGGACTATTAATAGAAAGTTTAACCCTGGTATGAATCAGTTCTACACATATAAAAGAATAGACAAATAAATATACATATACGTACATATACATATATATATATATATATCTGTAAAATATGCATATTTATTTATATTTGTTTATATAATATTTTATATATATAAATCTGTTTAGATAATAGACATAAGTGGCTGGCTATAATTGGTGAGTAGTTGATAAGCCTTGAATAAAACCTCTATATTTATTAATCCCACTAAAGACAAGATAAATATTAAATTAATTATACTAATTGGTTTTACAGTTATTATTCAACTATTGATAGGTTTGACATCATTTTTTTGTTAGTATTACAATTTATTTATTTTTATTTGGAATATTTTTATTTTTATTTATATATTTTTTGATCCTGGATTGACACATTTTATATACAGTCAGCAAATATATAACCAACCGGAAATCATTGGTAATAAATGATGGTGATGGCAATGGTTTTTTATTTAACAATGTTCCTTGGTTGGTTCATATGCTTGGTTGTAGGCCATCCAATACACGAGACGGTGCCGCTAATTCGGGATTTGACCTGGGGTGATATCAATTTCTTACATACAACTGATACTCATGGTTGGTATTCTGGTCATTTAAATCAAAAAACTTATCTGGCAAATTGGGGTGATTTCATAAGTTTTTCATCGCACATGAAACTGTTAGCTCACGACAATGGCCAGGATCTTTTGATAATTGATTCCGGTGATCGCCACGATGGTAACGGCCTTTCGGATATAACCACCCCAAACGGGTTATATTCGACTTCAATCTTTTTAAAACAACATTATGATTTATTGACGATAGGTAATCATGAACTATATACGTGGGAGAATTCTTTGATGGAATACCAACAAGTTGTGTCCCATTTTCCTAATCAATATGTTAGTTCAAACGTTGAAATCAAAACCAATAACACTTTTATCCCATTTGGTGAAAAATTCAAATATTTTTCAACTCCAATAACCAAAACAAGGATTTTAGCTTTTGGGTTCTTATTTGATTTTAATCGAAACACTGAAAATACTAGAGTGACCCCATTAAATCAAGTAGTGTATCAAAAATGGTTTAAATCAACTCTTAAAAAATATGCCCTGACAACTGATTTGATTCTCATTGTCACTCATGTTCCAATTTCTCATTACTGGCCCGAATTGTTTGAATTTCATCAATATATTCGAAAATACTATCCAAATACAATCATTCAATATTTTGGTGGTCATTCTCATATTCGTGATTTTGTTGTTTTTGATAATAATTCAACTGGTTTACAATCAGGAAGATTTTGCGAAACTTTAGGATGGACCAGTATAAGAAAAAATCAATCGGGTTTAGATAAATTTTCTCGAAATTACATTGATTTTAATTTAAATTCATTTAAACATCATTCTAAAAAAAATGAGAAAAACTTTGATACTAAAATAGGCAATAAAGTAACAGATCTAGTTAAAGAAACAAGAAATAAGTTGGATTTAGATACAATCATTGGTCACGTCAAAACAAATTATTATCTTGATTATGTTCCTCTTGACAATTCAAAAAATATTTTCCACTTTTTAACTAATCGAGTTTTACCAACTTTGGAATATCTGGGATTTTCTCAAGACGAAAGAATTATTATTATAAACACAGGATCAATCAGATATGACTTGTATAAAGGTCCTTATACATTAGATACTCAATATATTGTATCACCTTTTGAAAATGACTGGTTTAAAATTGAATTACCAAAACTGATAGCAAAAAAGGTGGCAGGAGTGTTGAATAAGCATAGTTACATTAAACAAAATTCTATTGATAACCGAAAACTTTTACCTCCTCATCATTATTATCATGGTAAACATGGTGACAAGGGTAAGAGACAGGAAGTTTTTGGTTTATCAGATGACTTGTATCATTCTAGTAGAAATAATTTGTCCAAAGGGTATGTCACTTTTGACGATTTTGGCCATGATGGTGATGATACTTTACATAAACCAGTTATTCAATTTCCATTGACCAATGTGGTAGAATCAAGACAATTATTGAATAATGAGGAAACGACAGTTGATTTGATTTTTTATGAGTTTATCAAACCAAACATTTTGTGGGCCTTAGAAGAGTTGAAATATACTGGAGAAATCTCTCCAGAATTTTATTCAAGTCAATATCTCGGATTGTTGTTGAACGAATTTGTCAGAGGAGATGAGATATAATAGATAAGAACGAATGATAAATAAATATTTCAATTTAGATTATTTCATTCGACTTTAAACTCAAAGAAAATTATCAACTCTACCGAACTTTGCATCCATTCCAATCAAGTTGTCTGCTTGTTGATACTGGGGATGCTTCATTGTACAATTTTTTGTATATCAGGAGTTCACAAAAATTATTTGGTGAGAGGTTTCAAATCAATTACCCGAGTGCATCGTCATATTTTTAGCAAGATATTTCGTCACTTCAATCTGCCTACTGTGGCACTGAAATTTGATTACAGGTTTATGGTATCGTGTACCTAATTGGTTGATTAAATTTAGAATAATTTGACTTTTAATTTTATTCAGGATTTGTAGATATTTATATGTCTAATATTCTATTAAAAGTTTAAGTAAAAATGGATATTGGTAAACTTTATACGCCGGGTGTTATTGAACCTATAAAAAACTTTAAATTGTACTATCAAACAAGTAGAACCTGCGTTTTAAAATCTATAGAATTGGTAAACATGACATTATTTATGACAGTAGCTAAACCGGACCTGTAAAACTGTTTTATGATAACATGCAATACAATAAATTTACCAATAATTTTGAACCGTTGTGAAAGAAATAGGACTAGATAATCATTATTTCTTCAATTTACAAACTGACTGCAGTGTCGTTAGGTACATAGGTGAATCTATAATCCATTGAAGAGATGACTTCTTGGTCTTGATTATTTACTACCGATTCATCAACAATCAATATCATATTGACTCCAAAGTTTGAGCCCCAAATAGGTCTAGTGATTTTTGTTGGTCCCAGAATTAAATCAGCCGATTCACCTAATTTATTTCTTCCGGATTCATCAAAACGAACTTTACAGCTAAGATTGATGGTATAAAGTCCTGATCCTGGAATTAAATGACAGTCATAACTAGTTAATTGATGATTTGAGATAGGAACTCGTATCCAAACTTTTTGAAACTCCAATTTGCAATCGAGATTAGGTGGTGTAGGTATCAAAGGTTTACCATTGATAATTATAGCACAATCTCGTTTAATTTGAGGGGTGAATTGAGTAGCATAATGTTCTATACTTGAAAATTGGGAATTGGGATTATTATATTGCAAATCAAAACTTGAGAGAAATTTTTTCAAAAATGATTCTATTTGAATTGCTAGAATGTTAGTATTACCTTTTTTTGTAAAGCTTACACTAATAAAAACTCGCTACATACTACTATCTTGCTGCTGTAAGTTCATATTCTATTGATTAGTTTCCTACTTGATGAACCATCTTAAACCTGATGAAAAATCCTGCACCCAACCTCGAAAACCGTCAATACAAAAACTCACCAAACGAAAAAATGTATTGCTAAAGAAGAAAATGGCTTGCTTAGTTTGATGATGAAAATTTGATCGTATTAATGTGAAATTGTAGAATTGTAAAAATGTTTCCTGTGAGGAAATGAACTGGTAAAACTGAATTATTGAATTTGGCTTGAAAATCCCTGATCTTAAACATTTTCTAATGAATTTATCAGTATTATTTATGTAATCAATGTAATAGACGCTTATTGCTATATATTTCAAGTTTATGTAAAATCAATGATTTTCAATTTCTATGAGCAATCGTTACTTCAACGATTTTTGTCATATGTTTATACCAAAGTTCCCATTTTGAAACTGAACATTCCGGTTTAAAAAAAAAGCAAAAAAAAAAAAAAAAACAGCTGGTAAAGTACTACATTAATTTGATCATAGTAGCCAGTTTTCGATAAAAGTTAATCACTCTAAACAAGTAAAATTAACTCAGTTCAACAAGCATAGTTTACAATTTGGTTTTTTTATCGAATCCACTTGCTCTCCTATTTTGTTCTATGTCGTATTACATGGAAATTGTGCCAGTTTCATATGCAACTGAAATTTAGCAATCAAGTATAAAGTAAAATTAACTCAGTTCAACAAGCATAGTTTACAATTTGGTTTTTTTATCGAATCCACTTGCTCTCCTATTTTGTTCTATGTCGTATTACATGGAAATTGTGCCAGTTTCATATGCAACTAAAATTTAGCAATCAAGTATAAAGTAGACCAACTTTGGCATAAGTTTTAATAAATCGAGATTTATAACATATATTGACAATGGGTGACGGTAAAGAAACAGCTAAAGCTATTGCAGTATCAGTAGCAGGATCTGTTGCCGGGAATAAAGTTGCTGATAAATTACATTTAGGGGGTGTAGGCCATATTGCCAGTGGAGTAGGGGGTTCTATATTGGCTAATGATGCTTCTGCAAAACTTGAACAAAAGAAAGCTGAAGATAATCAAGGTAATTAGATGATATGTATTATGAAAAACCAGATCTAGAGTAACAACATAATGATCAATGTTTGTTACTCACTTATTGATGTAGAATATATAAAAATGCACAATCAAAATCAAGATCAATATTATCATAGTATGACAAACTATACTGAATGAAATATCAGTATGCGGTATACATTCAGAATGAATTTGTCTAGTATGTTGATGTAGTTAATGAGAGCGATACTTTGTGACGATAATTAGAGACAATAACAATAAACGTGCTTTGTAGATAGGTTGGAAGCTTGTCTAGTCCAAACATTACATTTCGTCCAAAACCACTGGTGCTTGCTATGGTATTAATTTAAAATTCTTATTTGACTTATTGTAAGAGTAGTCAGATAAGGGTTAATAAAAAAGACAATATCAAGACCAGTCAACAAGAAAATAATTTAAAGAGATATACAAGACACCAAGGCTACACATTGATTGATGATTGAATCAATTAATTCAATCATTAATAATTTTTAGTAGCTTATTTTTTGTCAATTTATCAGAGGATATTAATCCAAAAGAGATCATCATTGTTGTTTGTATTCACACATCGCATGGTATAGTATATTTCGTTACCCCCAAAATAGCGAAAGAATTGAAAATCCAATGACTTTAGGCTACAATAATTGAAATGGGTAAATGACATGTGTTTTCATTAAGTGTAGGTCACAGAGGGTTAAATGAATAAATGAATTTTTGATGAAATAGGATCAATAATTATTTAATTCAATAAATCAATTTTTGATGAAGCAGGATCAATAATTATTTAATTCAATAAATCAATTTTTGATGAAGCAGGATCAATAATTCTTTAATTCAATAAATCAATCTCAATTCTTATTGAAACGATTTTTAAATAATATGTCTAGCTTTTCTAAAAAAATTGTCTTTAAACATTTGTTTCTAAGTTTTTTTTAATTTGTCTATAAATCATCATACTATACTGACGACAATGGAGAATTGTAATTTACTGGGTTTTTAAGTTGGCATATGATTTAACAAAAAATTGAATTTACCTAATTAAGTTACTGTTATCAATTGAAACTAATCTATTAGTGGGCTTTTCTAAATCAGGGGTTTATATATTTTCATCTATGGTTTTCGGACTTTGTCTATACTTCCGAGCCGTCAATTGATATCAAAATATAGACGCATTTACATTAAAATAAAGTATTACTAATCAAAAAATTTCACTAATACTTGTAATATTTACTCAATCATGTGTTTGAATTAATTACATTTACCTGATCAATATTAATTGATCTATCCAGATCACATATGATTTTTGAAAATCGTATGTCAAAAATTTAATTTCGTTAACTATATTTTTTATTCCCCGCCATATCCCGAAATAAAAAAACCCCCTTAGGCGATGCTCCCCCCACTATTGTTCATATACTATTTTTCAAATACTATTGTTCAAATACTATTGTTCATATAAAATTATTCATATACAATTGTTCATATGCTTTTGTTTATATGCTATTTGTTTATATATATATAGTGGAAATACTTTGAAATTTACAGTACCAACGCAATGGATTCGAGGTGGAATATATTGTCGTATTTGAAAATGGAAATTTGGTTGATTGGCTTTGCATTACTTATATTGTACCAAATTTTGAGATGGGTTGAATTCTGGCGATTAAGTCGTAAGTTTAATACTAAACCAATAAAAATTAAACATATTGATCATATTTGGGGTTTTTATAATTGGATTCCTGCTGTAAAATGGCAAAATTCAGGACGAATTTTGGAAAAAGATGAAGAAAATTGGCAACAACAATCCCGAAAATCTAATAATACTATTCTCACCTATATTTATCAAATTTTAGGTAGAGATTTAATCATAACTCGTGATCCAGAAAACATTAAAGCGATGTTAGCTACTCAATTTAATGATTTTAATTTGGGATCAAGACCAGCTATAACTCACCCTTTGATAGGTGCAGGTATTTTTGGTTTAGATGGTGAAGGTTGGAAAGATTCTCGTGCAATGTTAAGACCCCAATTTGTTCGGGAACAAATTGCTCATGTCCAAATGTTGGAACCTTTTGTTGTAAAACTAGCCACAATCATTCAATCCTTTGATGGACCATTTGATTTACAGAGTTTATTTTATAGATTCACTGTAGATACTGCAACCAAATTTCTATTTGGCTCAAGTGTTGATGCTTTGGGTGAATTTGATAAAAATGAACAAGATATCAACTTAGTTAATCTGAGTAATTTTGCCGAATCTTTTAATGAAGCCACAAAAACAGTTGCTTTACGAGCTGTAGCACAATCGTTCTATTGGTTAGTAAATTCTAAAAAATTTAGAAAAAATTGTGCAACTATTCACCAATTTGCTGATGTTTATGTTCATAAAGCTTTGAATCTGTCTGAAAAAGAATTAAAAAATCAAGATGGGTATACATTTTTATTTGAATTGGTTGAACAAACAAGAAATCTTCGTTTAATTAGAGACCAAGCTTTAAACATCTTATTAGCCGGTAGAGATACCACAGCAGTCACCATGAGTGTATTATTTTATGAATTGGCAAGAAATGAACCAATTTGGTTAAAATTAAGACAAGAAATTGATGATAATTTTGGAATTGATGAAAAAGCACGAATCGATGATATCAATTTTGAATCTTTGAAAAAATGTGTTTATTTACAAGCTATTATAAGTGAATCTTTAAGAATGTATCCTGTGGTACCAAAAAATATTAGAACAGCCACAAAAAACACCACCTTGCCTCGTGGTGGAGGACCTGAAGGGTTAGATCCAATTTTAATTAGGAAGGGTGATACAATTTTATACTCAGTTTATTCTTTACAAAGATTACCGGATTTTCATGGTGAAGATTCGAATCAATTTCGTCCTGAGAGGTGGTTTGAGCCCAAATACAAAAAAATAGGTTGGGCATATATTCCCTTTAATGGAGGTCCTAGAATTTGTTTGGGGCAACAGTTTGCCTTAACCGAAATTGCATATGTCGTTACTCGATTAGCGCAAATGTTCAAAACTTTAAAATCATTTGATGAAGAATATCCCCCTTTAAAAAATTCCGATATTACCCTAAGTTTGTTTAATGGATGTAATATTTCAATGAGTTGAGTTAGATGTTTGTGTGGATTGTTACTATTCGGATATAATGAAATGATATGATATGATTTATATATGACCTTATGTTCATTTCATTCTATCATACTATATTATATTATAATATATTATTTTATATTATATTATATTTTATTATATTATATTTTATTCCATCATATTATATTATATTATATTATATCATAATCTATTATATAATACACGGAGAGGAATATGTTTAGTCTATTGGTTTTAGGGTTGGCTTTGGAAGATTAGTTTTTTAGTTAATACATGCGAAAACGTTAATAAATGGTTTGCTCTTTTGAATTGTGGTGTGACAGTATAGCAAATCAAATATCAAACCATTTGCGGTGGACAACTGGTTTCATTAACAAATTTTAAAATGAGAACACTATAACAGTAGTCAATAAAAG
Source organism: Suzukiozyma pseudoglaebosa (assembly GCA_030705115.1). Taxonomy (NCBI): domain Eukaryota; kingdom Fungi; phylum Ascomycota; class Pichiomycetes; order Serinales; family Debaryomycetaceae; genus Suzukiozyma; species Suzukiozyma pseudoglaebosa. Next base: position 1,390 of record JANIWI010000026.1, on the reverse strand, counting down.
CACATTTGATCAGCTTGCTTTAAAGTGAATATGAACAATATGAAACTACTATAAACAGGGCGCTGACGATAGGGCAAAAATTCACGTAATATAATAAACTACAAAACAAAAAAAAAATCATTGGATGTAAACCATAGCTACCACATTATTGGCTGCAAAAAAAGGTTGCAAAAAAAAAAAAAAATTAAAAAACATTAGGAGCCAAATCGTTCCGAAATTTTACCGAGTACAATAAAGACTTTGAGATTAAAAAAAATACGAATAATGCAAATTAAATACGGAAATCTAAAAAGTTAATCAAATCAGTAGAACTACAGTAATTGAAAAGCTTTCAAGCCATATAAAAGCCTTCAAAAAAAGGCATGCTACGACCTATTACGAGATTTTAAGACATATTACGAGAAATCAAGACACATTACTCAAAAGTTAAATGCATTAGATTCAAGATTAAATTATATATATATATATATATATATATAAATCAAAACTTAAGAGCATCAGATTCAAAAATAAATATGTAATATGTATAATGTATATATATATTCTAATATAATATATACTTCATTATACCACATTAAGCTTCGTCATACATTACATCTAAGATTGCCACTTTTGTTTTCTAATCAAACACTACCTTTATACCAACCTCATTGTAATCATCATTATCATTCTAGTTTCATCTTCATCCAAGTCTACTGTAACAATGGTGTATTATCTATTATTAGATTGTTTTACTCTTTAAAATTCTATTCACGTGACCATTTAAAACCAGGAAAATAATATTGAAATACCCCTGGATAAACAAAGGAATGACATTAGCTAGAAAAATGAATCATTGAAAAAATCAATAGATAAACATACACATATATATATATATATATAAATATATGTATATATACATATATTTATGTATGTATATAAGTGTATACATGTGTATATGTGTATATATATGTGTATGTATATTTACGTGTATGTGTAATTGGCTATTGTGTATATGAGTATTTCTCAGTGTAGTTGGAATTGGTCATATTTTGTGGATCGCAATCATAGAAAATGACACAATAACGATAAAAATGTCAGTAGGGAGGGCAAAAACAGTAAAGAAGGATCATAACCTGGCTATTATTGATCCAGCGTTTGGAGATTTCGTCCTATTTAGGATGGTAATTCGAATCAAATGCTGGTTATTTTTGATGTATGCAAGGTGAATGAATATGAAACAAAAACAAATAAACAAAAAAACACTCAAAAAAAAAAAAAAAAAAAAAAATTAAAAATTTAACTAAATAAAAAAAAATTTTTTATTTTTTTAATTTTTTTATGTTTTTTTTTTTTTTTTTTTTTTTTTTTTTTTTTTTTTTTTTTTTTTTTTTTTTTTTTTTAAAAAAAA